>LBNU01001747.1:67708-97273 GCA_014162995.1 Artemisia annua | reverse complement strand
ATAGCTTATTTGTGCTTTTTGGCTTATCCAGTGTGCTTTTCTGGTCTCTTTGGCTCATGTCATGTTTATATAAGTTGTTTGTAGCTATTTCAATCATTTGAGATCACTGTGTAGCTTATTCCTAGCTTTTGCATTGCTAGTTTGACCAAAGTCAAACTGTTAAGCATATAAGCTTGCATACAGCTTATTTTTGAGCTTCACAAAAAGTGTTTTCATAAAAGTTGTCCATTTTCATTGTGCAAACAAGTTCCAAACAGAAAAATCCAAAAATCATCACTTTTTAATAAAAGTGATAGCTTCTATTTAATATTTTTAATTTTTCTTAATTTTCATTTTCTCTTTTTAAATTTAGTTTAATAACAACCTGTTTTTATAATTTTATAAATTAGTTTGTCACCTTAAGTATTTATAGTAATTTTCTTAGAATTTTCTTTTTCTGGTTAGTATTTATTAGATTTAATCTTAGTTAATTTAGTAATTAAGTAAAACAGTTAAATTAATTAATTCTGTATAAATTTGTTAAACAGTAGCAAGTTTTTATATTTTTCCTAGGTTCTACATAATATTTAGTATTATTAGTAATTTTTCTAGAATTTTTACTGTTCATCTTATAATTATTAGATTTAATCTTAATTAAAACAGTTTAATTAGAAAAACCAAAAAGAAATTAGAATAGTTGTTAAATTTTAATCTGATTTTCATTTTTATAATTTTTCTAGCTTTGTCACATTAATTAGAATCTGTAAAAATTAATTTTATAATTTTCCTTTTTCATTTTCTAATTTTTCTCTTTTAAATAAGTTTAATTAGGTTTTAAATATTAATTAAGTTTTTAATTTATAAAAAAATCCACAAAAAGACAAAAATATTTCTTTTTAATTTTTATAAATATTTTAAGTCATTTTAGGATTTTAGAAAATAATTTTGTAATTTTCTAAGTTAAATTTGTAATTAAAATCTTTTAGAATTAGTTTAAATAGATTTTAATTAAATTAAAATAGTTTTTATTAAATAATTAATATTAAATTAATATAATATTAATAAAATATTTTCTTTTTTAGATTTTAATTTTCTTTAAATTATAAGTTTCAAAATTTTCATTTTAAACCCTTCAAGTTTGGAACTTGTCATTTTTAGCCCCTGTAGTTTAGAAGTTGTCACTTTTAGTCCCTGTACTTTACTTAATTGCATTTTGTGTTATATCTGTTATTGTGCATTTTCATTTTCAATTCCAAGCAATCAGTAGTGTAAAAATCAATCAAATTCATAATCTGGTTACTACTCCCAAGTCACTTATTCCCGAAACGTTTTTTAAACACAATTTCAATCTCGCTGGGACATAACGACCCGGGGAAACACTATACTCTCCAGGATTTCATTGCATCTTGTCTCAAGCTTTCAGGGTTTATTTGTTACGGTTAGCCATTCACAAGTGGCTAGCTTGTGTGACAATACCTGTTGGTTCTGAGACGAGTCAATATCTAATATTGATTTGAGCACAGAAACAAGGGTCTAGTTCACAAATACTCAATATGGTCAAGATTGATTTTTGACAGTGAAAATGAGAATTGATTGCACAACTGATTTTAACTATTAAGGACTTAATTTTTAAGCTATATTATGACTAAATAACACAAAATAAGCACAAAATACACAGAGATAAGTAATGATAAGCACTAGCACAATAGAATCAATTTTACACTAAAAACTTTGAATTTTGAGAAATTAAAAGTGGAAACCTTCACTCTAGCTTTACTAGAGCTTCTTTATGCTCAACAAGCTCCTAGCTTATCAAAGATAAGCTAGGTAAAGTCCATCTTGCCCCTCCATTGTAGGCAACTTCCAAAGCTTTCCACAGTTCAATGCTAAGGTACCCTGTTTGATTTGTTTTCTGAATTTTTTATGTTTTTTTATGTTTTCTTAAGTTTAGATAAGTCCTAAGTGAGCTTATTACACAGAAACTTAAACCTTAAATCACCATTAAAACTAAAACAGAATTTTGAATTTAGGAATGATGAAATTGGAATTTGACTTTAGAACTTGAAATTATATTAATAAAAGATGAAATTACAACTTAGAAACAAATTACAACTACTTTTGATTGAAATTAACAACTGAAATTTGAAATTACATAAATTCGACACTAAATTTAAGCTAAATGACTATATATTCTTCTCTCTTCAATCTCTTCCTTTTATAGCTGAGCTTTAGGGTTCCTTGGGGTCTTCTGAGCAAATCCCATCAAAAATGTGGACCTTTGGATGAGAGAGGAGCAATCTTGGCCGTTGGATCATTTTGGCGCCAAAATTGGTTTTATACCAATTTGGCAGTTTCTTGCCAATTGTGGGTGGTGGCATTAAATGCTGAGGTGAGGGGTGGAAGATAGTGGCTTGGGCGGTGGAGATGGTGGGAGGTGATGGGGTGGTGAGGTGACTGGTTTGCAGGTCAAGTGGGAGGGAAGAAAGGGAGAGGGAAGGTGGGAACGGGGTTTTTTTGATTTTTATAACTAAGGGGGGGCTTTTGGGCTTGTGGTTTTGGGCCATAAAAGAAAACAGGCCAAGGGGGTTGGTTTGTAGATTGGGTTGGATTTGGATGTTAAGGGATTTGGATTTTGGGTTTATAAAATAAAAGGGTCCGGTTTGGTTTTGTAGAAATAAATCACAAGGACCATTTTTGTAATTTAGGAATAGTTGAGGGTTGGGTTTTGTGATTTTTCCAAAGTTGTTTCAAGGTCCATTCTTGCCATATGATGAATAGTACAAGGACTGTTGTTGACATTTCCACTTTTTTTGAATTCCAGGGACCTGTTTTGCCATCTTTCCAAACTTGAGGGACCAAACATGTAATTTTCCAAAAATTTACCATAAGGACCAATTTTGTCATTGATGAATAGTACAAGGTTTATTTTTGATTATTTTCACTTTTTAAATTCACCAAGGACTATTTTTGACATTTTTCAAACTTGGGGGACCAAAGTTGTAAATTTGTGATTTTTGATATTCAAAGGGTTTGTTTTGACAACTTATGAATCCCCAAGGACCTTTTATGATATTTTGCATATTTTGAAATATTCAGGGACTAGTTTTGACAATTTGTGAAAGTTGAGGGACTGAAACTGCCAATTGTGCAAACTTTGTTTGTTTTTCATTTGTTTTCAAACATTTTGCATCTAGAACACATAAAACACACTTTTGGAATATTTTCACTATTTTGATGCATTATTTGGTGTTTTTGGATGTTTTGGCAGTTCAGATGATAGAAAAATGATGAGTATTTACACACTCATCAGGCACCACGCCATTTCGAGTAATTTTTCAAGACACCCCATGCACCATAATGGACAAATGCAAACTCTCAAATACCTTGGGATTTCTATAACAACGAGTTAGCCACGTTGAATTGTTTTCACCACTAAGATGTTCACATTGGGCGAGAACGCCAACGAACTTGTTACAATCATGTGTCAATTTTGTCTGCTTTCTTGAGATCATATCCTTGGTATGGTGGAAGGATGCATGTCGGTTGTACTCACGTAATACTTTTTGCCAATACGTGTTTTAATTTGGTCGACACCGAGTCTTGGGTCATCGAATAGTGGACAAACGCAAACCCTCAAATATGGTGGGATTATTATAATGAGTTAGCCACGTTGAATTGTTTTCACAACTAAGACGTTCACATTGGGCGAGAACGCCAGCGAACTTGTTGCAATCACGTTTCAACGTTGTCCACTTTTCCGTGATCGTATCCTTGGTATGGTGGAAGGATGCATGTCGGTTGTACTCACGTAATACTTTTTGCCAATACGTGTTTTAATTTGGTCGACACCGAGTCTTGGGTCATCGAATAGTGGACAAACGCAAACCCTCAAATATGTTGGGATTATTATAATGAGTTAGCCACGTTGAATTGTTTTCACAACTAAGACGTTCACATTGGGCGAGAACGCCAGCGAACTTGTTGCAATCACGTTTCAACGTTGTCCACTTTTCCGTGATCGTATCCTTGGTATGGTGGAAGGATGCATGTCGGTTGTATTCACTTAATACTTTTTGCCAATACGTGTTTTAATTTTAATCGACACCAAATCTTGGGTTATCAAATATTTATACCCAAGTTTCCGGCAAAAGTATTTTTTTTCTCCTTCCTGACTCCAAGGTAGGGCTGAGCACCGAAGGTTCAAAACCGAACCGGACCGACGAAACCGACCGAACCGACAAAAACCGAACCGGACCGACGGCCCGTCGGTTCGGTTTCGGTTCCGGTCTTTCATAAAATTCGGTTTCGGGTCGGTTCGGTTCGGCCCAAAACCGACAAAAAACATGCCAAAATACACGTAGACCGACAAAACCGAACCGAACCGACGAAAAATGAACCGACCCGACAGCCCGTCGGTTCGGTTTCGGTTCCGGTCTTTCATGAAATTCGGTTCTCGGTTTTTTCGGTTCGGGTCGGTTCCGACCCGATGCTCAGCCCTACTCCAAGGTGTACATCTGATGTCGGTTTTCTTAGGTTCAGGATTTCGCACTCTTGCTTTTTCTTTTCCTTTTCCGACACGAAACGACTCAGTTCGTGATATTTGTGGTGGTGGTTGGGTTGTTTTGTGGTTGTTGTGAATTACTGCCAAAAGCTCGAAAGTTGTGAAGTAGGTAATTGTTGTTGAAGTTGGAATAAAGCATATGGTTAAAAGCATCTTGGTTCATTTGGAAATTTGGTTGTGGGAAAGCGGGTCGTGAAAAATATGTTTGTTGAGAAGCATATTGTTCAAAGGAGGGTAATGGTATGTGCTTTGAAGAAACATGATTGGCGGATAATGGTGTAGCGGGTTGTGAGAAACTAGATTAGCAGACAAAGAAATTGTTCATGAGTCAATTGTTGTTTTGGTTACTCATTTTGGGAGGGAGGATCGAGTGGATGTTAAAATGTATAAACTAAGTGAATTGTGATTGTGTTAGGTTGTTTGTATTGTAAAAGTGGGTAATTATTTAAAAAAAAATATGAGATATTGTGTATGTGAAAATGTATAAATTAAGTGAATTGTGATTGTGTTTGTTTGTTTGTACGGTAAAAGTGGGTATTTATTGAAAAATATATGTGAGTTATTATGTATGTGAAAATGTATCAATTAAGTGAATTATGATTGTGTTTGATTGTTTGTATGGTAAAACTGGTTATTTATTGGGGAAAAAAAATATGAGGTATTAAAAATGGGAGCTGATTGGCACACTTTCAAATCTTATTGAGACACTCAATTGTACAAATAGTTAAAGCAAGTTATATCTAATGTACAATTGTCTGTTGCACACAGTGGAGTGTCTCAATAAATTTTGAGAGTGTGCAAATCATTTCCCATTAAAAGTTGTTGACCGTTGCAATTTTTGACCATTGCATGCATCAAAGTAAAAAAATATATATACATATATAAAAAGAAAATGAAACTTACACCACCTGGGTGGCACACCTACGGCGCACCCATACTATGGCTACCGATGCACTATGACGCTGACATAGGTGGCCACTAGACCCTGTAACCAAGGTTATAAAGATCGGGATCCTACTTAGGATCTTTTTTGTCTCCGCAAGATCGAGATCGTAAGATCCTACAAAAATGTAAAAATTTTAGATAGGGATTGTAGTATTATATAGTTCTATGTAAAATTATATAAAAGACCAATTTAAGTGAATATAGATGAAAATTTCAAAGTTTAAACATCGTAATAATATAAACAATGCAAGACATGCAATTAGTTCGAGTTTTAGTCGTTTGATTAACGATTTGTGTTGAAAAGAAATAGGACACGAGCAAAGTTGGGTCATGTATAAGGGTAAAATTCAGTCAAAATTTAAGAAGTGAGATTAATTTCACTAAAAAGTTTATTTTTTAATAAAAATTAGGCTTTCATACGATCTTGCTAGTTATCTTACGATCTTACTTCGGTCATATGCTATCTCCGATTCTACTTAGATCTTGCAAGGTTTACTAATGTATGATCGTAAGATCGTACGATCCTACGATCTTGATAACCATGCCTGTAACGTATGTGCACCGTGCCCTCTTAGAAACTTTATAGAATCTAACAAGTAACCACAATGTGGTTTTTAGCAGCAACAACAACACACAATCACGTCTAAGCATGATATAATAAGTCATCGCTCACCAACAA
This sequence comes from Artemisia annua, assembly GCA_014162995.1. Classification (NCBI taxonomy): domain Eukaryota; kingdom Viridiplantae; phylum Streptophyta; class Magnoliopsida; order Asterales; family Asteraceae; genus Artemisia; species Artemisia annua. Next base: position 91,109 of record LBNU01001747.1, on the reverse strand, counting down.
GGTACTTGCTGAAAAGAGGAACTAGTAGAGGTGTTACGCTATCTTGCCCTCTTAAAAAAAGTATATTGAGGGAGTTAACCCGAAGATTCGTCAATCAATTCTTTCTTCTCAAATCACAATTCAAATCTTAAACCAAATCTAGATTTTGGGCTATACATCTAAGCCCAAAAACAATCCAATATCACATCTCATCAGCCCATATAACCCAACTCATAAAACAATCATCAAATTCATCAATAAACCAAACTGGTATAAAAAAAAAATTCGCCGTTAAATCACAAAATTCCAATGATAACCCAAATCGCAGAAGAAGAATCACAACTCGTTAAAGAAAACCCAACAGCCATTAAGAGTAACGAGGATGAGAGTGAAAAGCAATTACATGAGCTTTTGTTACCAAACGTTAATGATTTACCAGTTAATCCAACTTCTGCTATTGAATTCAATTTTGTTACTTACTTTGCTCCTGGTAATTCATTTGCATTTGCCCTTTTCTTTATTTTTGTTAAATTTGTGTGTTTTTAGTTGTAAAGTATGTTTTTTATTTAGTTTTCAAGTGACAATTTTATGGGATTTGTAAAAATTAGCACCAGGTGTTAGCAGTGGTAGTGGTTACTAGTAGTTGTTTGATTTATAAAAGAATTCAGTAAAGTAGCTTTATCTTTAATTATAAAGTGTAAAAAGACGAAAAAACTAGTAAATGCTTCTTCAAGTAGCATTTGAATAGTAGCGTTTAGACAACATAGAACCTTTGATTTCTAAACGCTAAATGGTCCTTATCAAACATACCCTAAATGTGATTTTATCAAATTTGAAGTTAAATGGTGAACTAGTTTGACTTGTAAATGTCAAAACTCTATTAGGGTCAGTCCAAAGAATATATTTGGGTATGTAGCATGCATTTGGCCGTTAATTTTGTGATGCTTATTTGATTACTTCAAACGTGAAAATTTGATATAACTTTGAATAATTTTTGGCTACTCGGATAGTCGGATTGACTTTAGAAAAGGGTGTTAGGTTATAAATTTATATGTGATAAGTACTCGGTTTGTTATTAGAATCATGTAGGTCGATTATCTGGCGAACGGATTTTCGTTGTTTAATCTCTTTTTCTAACATGTTTTTTGTTACAATATCGTGTTTTGGATGTTCTTAGATTTTATGAAGCCGGAGCATGATCAATATATTTATCGCCACGCAAATGGGTATGAATTCTGTAACTTGTGTTGGCACTCCTCTTCTCCTTAGAACGTTTGCTCTTGCTAATGAACTTACTAATTACTATAATGATTCTCAGTAGTGATTAATCTAGTTACATGTAAAGAAAATGAAAATAAGAGAATAACCAATTATGTATGTAGCTGCCAAAAGATTGTTTAACGGGGAAGATTGGTGTTTAGAAAACTAGTGATGAAGTCCACATTTATTTTTAAGATTTGTCATCCTTTTCTCCAAACATTGAAACCATTTTGTGGTCAAATGATCTATAGTTAGGAATTACGGATATTAACTAATATATAATGGATTATGATTGATAATGTTAATAAATCCCCTTTCCTGATTTTTGAATGAAGCTTGTGCGTAATTGGAATGGCTGCTGGTCATGTGGCCTTTAAGGATGAAGGAGGCGTCACTTCCGTGGACTTTAATGTTGGAAAGTCTAACCGGAGTGAGATCAAGGTCACTGGGAAGCGCAAAAGGGTACGTTGCTTCTTAAACTTTTTCTTTAATCCTTTTCAACTATAGTTTTCGGTGGTTAGTAATTGTGATGAAATATGGCAGTCATGTGAAAAAGGGCCAATTTATTCGGTAGTGAAATTATGAAGTTATTCTTTCTGATAAATACTACTCCACTTGTTAGAATATTTTGTCATAAAAAAACATCACAAGTCATTTTGTGACCAAAGTCCGTTGTTACACTTTCATGTAGCAAAATATTCTTGAAAACGAGACACACTTGACTTTACTGTACAACTTGATGTTATAAAGCAACTTCATATGAGCCTTGCTAAATAATCAGTGACATTGTTCTGTTTCTTAGCATTTGTTACAAGTTTTTATGTCATAATGTTTCTTGTCCCTTCATTTGGTGCATATGAATTTATAGTTGAATGTTAGCTAAGTTGATGCCAAAATTCAAAGCTTATCATTCTTGTAGATGAGATTCCTTGCATTAATCGATCTCTTCTTTCAAGAAGAGAATTTTCTCACGTTAACTAATTAAGCGATGCTGATGGCCCTCATCTTTTGTAAATTAATATATTAATCTCTTTTTTTGCAGAATGCACAACATTTTGAGTCCAACACAGCCTTATGTAAAGTATGCACCAACAACACTTTCTATATTGTGAGGTAGGTTCTTATTAACTTAATTTTATGTGTTATAGATGTAATCCTGTGTTAGATCAAGATATTGTTCACCAATATTTCACGAAATTATTTTGTGGATTTAAGAGTGGTAAGTATTTTAATGCATATGTTCTTCGCGAAGAGCCTACTTCTTCCATTGTGGTACATTTAACATTTCAACTAAAAATATGATATCTGTACAATTCTAGCACCATCCTCTTCTCAACGAGCAAAACACTCATATATTGCTATCAAACTTTGCCAAAAAATTGAATAATTCTTATTATATCTTGAAGTTGAAAGATGTCCATTCAGTTTTCGAACATTCGCTTGGAATTCAGGGAGTATATGCTCTAGTTTCTTTCAGTGTATAGTCTTTTTCGCTATATCCCCGATAAAAATATTCTCCAAAATCATGATAAATGTATTGCTTACTTTGAATGTGGTATTACATGTGTAAGTTAACCTGTAAATTGGTTTTGACAGATGTTGCATAAAAGGCTCTTTGTTGGAAGTGAATGAGCGGTTAATAAAGCAGCCAGAGTTGCTGAATTCAGCGGTATGTATACAGCTGTAATACGCAAATTTTCAGTGTGACATGGGCGGGTTAGGTAGCGGGTTAAAAGGGGTCGGGCTGGACTGACCCGCAACACCTGATAACTTTTCTTTTTTTAACTTTTACACATCAAAAATGTGTTTAAATTTTAAAACATAAAAAAGTTGTAACATAATAGTTTTTTTTTAAAGACAGGCTCGCACACCCAACTATAATATATACATTTCCATACAACCACGATGATGTTTGTCTCTGAGGGACTTGAACCCACAACCTTCTTTTATAAACCGGTTTAAGATTTAATTGTGTTTATATTGAGTGCAGATGACTTGTAGGATCTGCTCCAGTTGGCCACTTTACCTTATTAGTCATATCTGTTATCTTAACCTGCCTTATTAAATAAATACATAATCCAAGTCGACAATTAGTCTAAAGTGCCACCTCTATTCTATTCTTTCAAACCAAAACGTTTTTAAGATTCTTATTCAGTTACCTGGATTGTTTGTCAATTGCAGGCAGATAGAGAAGGGTACGTCGCTATTATCATGCCCAGACCATCAGACTGGCTCAAGGCCAAAGATTCCTTCATGACGTTCGACGAGTACAAGAAATTTAGACAACTTTAACTTTGCCAAATCTTCAACCGCCTTGTTGTGCATGCTTGTTGTACGTTCTGCCCGTGATTCGTTTATAAAAAGATGATAAAACACAAGCTGTAATACAATAAAGACGCTCGCATACACAATTCATTGCATTATTGTATCAATTTTTCTATATAATGCAAACAAATTTTGAATTATGTTTCACTATTGCAATCTTAATTATTTGATCTAGACATTATTTCATCTACCAGTAGTCTTCTTGATCTATTAACGTTAAGCAAACACAAATAAATATGATCTTCAAGTTCTTCCAATTGCTCCAAGAAGCAAGTCTGGTGTACTCTAAACTCTCTCATAACTTCATCCAACACATCAGGGCTCCGATTTCCAACACATTTGTGAGCCATCTTCTTCCCATATTCAATTTCATTGTGTAATCTTTCCACAAGCCAACCCATTGTGTCGAGATCTTTGATCATTGTGTAAACCCCTTTTGCTGCTACATCTAGTTGTGCACCAACCCGCTTGAGCTCACTTGTCTTGACCCCTTTCTTGGTTAACTTCCTTTTCTTAATAAACCCAAACGAACATGCCAACAAACCTGGAGACGCTGCTGCTACAACCAAGCCATGACACGCAAGAACTAGTAGTGCAATGGCTAATATTGTATACAAAGCTACAAGAGCACAACCACCAGATTTTTTGAAAACTTTATGGAGTTTTTGCTTCCTTTTGTTCCTTGTGTGCTTTGTGGTTAATTTCTTGAGCAACAGCTTGTGGCTACCGTGTAATGTGGGAAACTTTATTGGACCAAAACTGGATAAAGGATTCACTAAGGATGAATATGAGTCAAGTTCTTCGTATATTTTTGTACCACATGGAAACCTTTCGGATAATTTAGTGATTTGTTTGATCTTATGATGGTTGGCATTGGCTTGGTGGACAGACTCAAGAAGCTCTTCACATATTTTCCATGCTTCTAAGCCGGCTTCAAAAAAGTTGAGTAGTAGATGGTGGACGTCGAAGGTCTTGCTTAGGTGTTTTATGGTTTCACTTTGTGGCTCGAGAAGGAGGTCACAAAGATGAACATACTGATCATGAATGGATGATGAAGAGGCATTAGAATCGAACCGGATATGTGTCTGGACTTTGTTGCATATATCTGTGTACGAATGCGTCCTAAATGCCTTCTTATATTCTTCATTAACATCGGTCTCTTGAATAAAGCTACTTGTTGACTCTGCATCGTATTTACCTGTATGAACATAGAACATGTATCAGTTAATGAATTCTAAGCTATTTTAAACCAGTACTTCATCATACAACACACAAGAACGATAATGATAATGATATAATGATAATGATTGCGATGATAGAAACATACCATTGGATCTAACTGAAGGAAACTTGATCTTGGAACAATTTATTTTCATTCTATTAGATTTGAACATTGAAACATATTTTAAGAAAGAAAGTAAGAAATGTACATTTGAAAGCCATCATGTGTATTTATAAGTTTCCAACAAGAAACCAGTTCCACATTAGTTGTTTGTTTTTATCACACGTTTTCTTCCTTCCCACGTTATCTCACCAGCAAAGATAGAGAGATTAGAGAGATTATAGTTGTGTACTTTTTGTGTGTGTGTGTTAGTTTACAAACCTTAACATCATCATTTATGAGTGCAAAAAACAAATTCTTTTAAAGTTGGCCAACTCAAATAATAAAAGAATGTAGTGTTATAAGAGGATTATATCCATAATAACAATAGTTTTAAGAGATCTAAAAAAGGAAAATATCCAAGCTACATTATGTGTGCAAGGAAATAACTGCGTAAGCCACTGCCACGTTACCCTCTTTTTATTGCTTCTGTTTCGATGCTTATGCAATAAGTTGCTTAAAACACGAAGGGTTGTTAATAATGGAACTAAAGGATAATATTTGCCTATAGGTCACTTAAGTAGTTAAGTATTTAAAATGTTAAAGTAATTTAATTAGGGTCATTCGAATTTAGATGCAAGTATTTCAAGACATGCATATAGCTAGGTCTCCTTTATTTCAATTTATATAGTTACAAACAAAATCTTCATGTGGTCAAACATAACATATGCAGAGAGCCGAACACACGGAAAACGGCATAACCGTAATATCTTGATGGGATATCCGGGGGCGGACTAAGGGGGTCTCGGGAGTGCACAAGAACCCATGAAATTTATCCCGTGTAGTGTAAAAGTTTGTTAGAGCACGGGGAGTGGTATACGCCTCCCCGACGTTATTCCTATGTGGCAAAAAAATAACGCACGTTACCACGTTATACCCATTTCCTCTTGTGCAGCGTTGGACCAGCGTTACCTTCCACGTTAACGCAATAACGCAAGTCTTAACATTTCATGACTTTGCAAAACAAACCCCCTGCCTTGTAACTTGTGAATAACGGCTAGTTTGTGGGAAAAAAAACATACAACTGTGTTTCATCTATATCTTCATGTTGTGATTTTGTTTCGGTTTGAGCAAGTTTGTGTGTTTCGTTGTAATGATGAAACAGGGGTGAGATGCGTCTGGTTTTAGGAGGAGGCGTGTGTTTTGTGAAGAGTAATTTAGGGTATTAGCTAATTGGGTTAGCTTGGGCTTAATGACTATTAAGTGCTATTGGAATTCATGGGCTAGCAGATGGGCTTTATTGCCAAATTTTTATGTTAACGGTGTTTGACTGGGATATAGACTACACGAAATTAACAAACTTTTGTTAATTAGTGTTACAAGATGAATTTACAAGTCTTAACATTTCGTATTGTAATGTTTAGTTTTATTAATGAAATGTTTGAATATTTAATAAACGAATTTGTTGAGGGTAAAATTTGTAAATTTGTAAAAAGTGATGTTATTTGGTGTTATGATTTCCAGGTGTTTTTTGGTGTTATGTTATTTGGTGCTGAGATGATGTGGCGCTGACGTAGCATGGTGTTATTTCATAACTTGTGTTATGACTCCCCATACTCTTAAAGCACCGATTTTTTGGAAATGAACCTGATACCAAAAAAATTGTGTTACAAATCTTTTTTAACCTTGTGAAATGTACGTGAGGACCTCTAGTTTTCGGTCCGCTACTGGGGATATCATGTGCCTAACCACTACGCCACCTTGGTTGCGGTTATAAATAGAGAGCCAAATGATGTGGATATATTCAAGTTATAGTTGGTCAAGTGTATTCATGTCAAAAGCTATAACGGTATAAAAATGCTGCTAATGTTGGATTTGACATGAAACCAAATTATTATTGACTTATAAATAAATTGTGATAATGCTTTTTAATTTGGATTTTGAATACTTGGGACGTTGCTAGTAGTTATAGTTGTCAAAAAAAGAAGATTATCTTACATCCTTAATATTTGAATTTGAAGTTTGAAGTCATAATCTAATCTGTTGAATTCTTCAATGAAAGTATAGACAATTATTAGGTTTTAATTACATCCACTAATTCTTGGCGTATTTGGGAATACATGAAAATGAACTAATACAAACAAAAAGAAGAGGTTAACGTGGCTTAATTTGCTAGTTTCTTGGAAACATATGTAAGTTATAGTCCCTTGTAGATTTCCTTTTCTAGATTAATCAGAAACTGTTTTTAAGGATAATCTTCTTACAATAAGACATTGTTTAAGATTAAAATCTTTCCTTTTTGGCAAAAGCATGAATGATGATGATGTTAAGGTTTGGTAAAAGCAAAGCAATTTAGTTAAGTTTGTCCCTAAGTAAACCTACCTCTTGAAATGTTGAAAAAAACATCAATAGATTGTAAACTATAATAATTAACCTATAGATCTAGGATCCAAATCGAGATGTTTCTTGAGAATAAGCAATGATTTCATAACCGAATAATATCAAATTGACAACTTTCCCACATCAGAAATTTCTAATAAGGATAAAATCAGTTGTATTATCGATCAAATTTTGCATTCTAGATGTCCATGTGTACATGCACACAGCACACGTGTATGTTACATACGTGTATAATCGTATGTAGGTATGTATATATCCCTAGCTTGTCTCTTTATATATCATAGTGAGGTAACGTAAGTTGAAAGCAAACGTGTAAAAGAAACAAACTTTCTAACAGTTTATGGTTTGCAGCCTATAAATACACATGATGGTTTCAAGTGTGAGGTTTCTAAATTTTCTTGAAATATGTTTTCATCTTCATGTTCCATGACAAAGAAGAAGAAATTCTGCATGTTCAAATTTCCCTTTCAATTGACAGGTAAATTTCAGATGTTTCCTTAATTAGTTGTACTTGCTATTTTTAGCTTTGGTTTAGTTTTAGAATTGCTCCCTTTGATTATTGTGTAAAAACATTACTGACCTTTCATGAATTATTTTGGAAAACTTGGCTATTTCAGGTAGATACAAGGAACAAGCTACGAGTACGTTTGTTCAGGAGACGGATGTTAGCCAAGAGTATCACCAGGCATTTAGGACCAATTCTTACATGGAGATTTGCAACAAAGTTCAAAACCACATTTGTTTGGATAATGGATCATCTATACCCTCTTCTTCCATTCGTGATCATTACATTCATAAATGTGACATACTACTCGAAGCACAAAACAATGAAACCATGGCTAACCTAGCCAAGACCTTTGATATTCACTTCCTAATCCTTGATTTTTTCGGAGCTGGCTTAGAAGCATGGAAGACAAATGAAAAACTACTTCACTCCATCCATCAAGCAAATGCAAATCAACATAGAATCAAACGAGCCATTAAGACAGCCGAAAGGGCTCCAAAAAGTGATCAACGTGCTACAGTATACAACGAATTGGCCTTATATGCATCATTGTCAAACCCTCTCTTGGATTTCAGCCCAGAAACGTTCCAAAATTTGCACAAACAACTTAGCCTTTTGCTAAATAGGTTAACCACAATTCACACAAGGATAAAAAGAAAGCGAAAACTTATCATATTTATGAAAAGCACCATGGGTTGTGCTCTTGTAGCTTCCTATACTGTGTTAGCCATTGCACTCGTAGTTCTAGCTTTTCATGGATTGGTTGGGATTGTAGCATCACCGGCTTTAATCACTTGTTTATTTGGTTTAACCAAGAAGGCTAACAAAGCCAACAAACGTCTCAAGACAGACGAGCTTAAGAGGGTTAGCATGTTATTAGATGTGGCTGCAAAAGGGATATATACATTGATCAAGGACTTTGATACAATAGCTTCACTTACAAGCAGATTACACAATGAAGTTGAATTTGGGAGGATAGTGGCTCGTAATTGTGTAGGAATTAAGCTAAAGCCCGATGTGTCGGAGGAAGTAATGAGAGAGTTTAGAGTTCATGACAGTCGCTTCACGGAACAAGTCGAAGAACTTAAGGATCATATTTACTTATGTTTGCTAAATGTTAATAGATCAAGAAGGCTCCTAGTGGAAGAGATAATGCCTTGTAGTTACAAAGGTTCTTGAGATCTTTAAGATGGTGGTTGACAATCATCATAATATGTATTTTTGACTATGTTATAATTCATTTCATTCAATTTTGTACACATAAACTAAACTTACTTGATTGTCGTATCATTTTCTGAGAGTTTTGAATTTTTGTCCCCCGAGTATACTAACAAAAGACAGGAATAAAATAAGGTTATGAAATGTCTTCAAGGGATGAAATTACAGAGAAAATGAATGAAAGGACCTATTCTTTTTCTACAACCTGTTTTTTGACTACGTACTGCCTTCACATAAGTTTTTTTCATAGCAAAACTCTCTTCACATAAGTTGAAAAACATTTTTCTCTTGTTTAAAAAAATATATTAATGAACAAATTTTTCTAAGAACTCTTTTTCGGACAAACAAGCTTGATATGAATCTAAAACTTCGTTTTAAAATTTTATCTCTTAACAACCACTTTTTGGAGTTATACGAAGGCTTTGGCAAAGTTGAGGGGTTGTTTGCATGGATGCTAAACAAGTGGTTTTACTTCCATGACCATTAGGTCTTGCTTTCTAACTTCAATATCGAAAGGAATAAAAAATTATACCACGCAAGTCATTTGTATTATCTTATATATCTTCAACAATATAAATTATTTAGTGTGATTTTGATGTTCCATTTCAATTAAGATTTATCTTATTATAATTAGTAGAATTTAAGAGGGTTTTTGGATTAGCTTATTTGGAGGGCTTATGAGCTTATTATTTTTTGTAACACATGACGAACTCCAAAAGTTTTTAGCTTGAGCTTGTTAGCTTATTTCAGCTCAAATAAGCCTTATTACATTGGTTTTTCTAGCTTATTTGTGATCATTTTCACACCTTCCTGTTGTTAAAAGGTATATGTTGTCATATTAGATAATTTGACCTACACTGTGTTTTGAAATTAAACAAGCTAACCAATGCTTTTTTTAATGTTTTGAAATTAAAAGAGGTGGATTTTGATCATGGATAAGCTAATCTTTTAGTAAAAAAGCTTGAGCTCTTAAAATAAGCTCCAAACACCCCTTACGTAGGAATATGAATTTCGAAACTAGATATAGAGTCAAAAAGGTGTATGACTCTTTAATAAGAGTTGCTCATCCTTTGACCACTCATAGATATATCTAAGGTTTACTCTAATAGGTACCATAAGAAGTGTACCTTGTATCATGTACAATGGCTTGCTTTCAATCTTATCTAGTTATCTATATCAGTAGCAAGTACTAAACTTTTTGCCATCCTCTAAATCCTAAAGTGATAATTGACTTTCTATTTTAAATTCTGAAAAATATACAATCAAATAAAGAAAACTCTAATAAAAAACCGTTAGTATGACCATCAACATTTATCAAATGTTGAAAGAGTGTTGATTTATCATTCAAATAATAGTAATCTCTTGAAGCTTAAATTAGTTTCATATTAAACATATATTTATATAATAAAGAACACATGAAATGAGTGTTGGCTTAGTAGTTGAAGTGTGTGTTTGTTAAGGAACAAGACACGGCCATTGTTTCATTAAATTGATGATTGTCCTACTCAAGTTGAGAAGAAATCAAGATTATCCTTTTACTTTATTTCATTTTTATTATTTTATCATATTAAAGTTTTTCACGTGCATGCTCAGCTTCACATCATCTTTTTTTCATTCACTCACCACTTAAACTCCCTAATACTCAGTCACCATTTGCGTATATCTTAATTCATTGTAAAAAATAACACACACACTCACGCGCACAAATTCTTTTTCTCCAACACCCGACTCACTCGTGAAACATACAAACAAGTAAGATGAGTGAGACGTATCCATACTCACATATAAGCCACTTAGTCCAGCTCCCCCTCGCCCAAGACCATAAGCTTCCATATGCTCAATCTTCCATATTTCCCAATGTAGATTAACCGAACTAAACCTTCCCATATTTCCTAGTTACACAAAATATCCACATCAAAACCAAGTTAAACTAAGTTTGATCTAACCTTTCCTTTTTAGACAAGTAGTAACATTGGGCCGAAAAGCCCAAAACGAAAATATAATGGGCTTTATATATAAACAAAAACGTCGCCCTGAAAAGAAGCATTAGTCTCTCCTAAACTTTTTGGTTTTTTTCCTTCCGTTGTTAGCCAGCGACGGTGTAAGACAGACGACAACAACAACAACACTATTAACTCAATCGGTTACATTCACAAACCCTAATTTTTATTATTCATTTTTATTTTATATCAAATTATATATATTTTTATTGATCACTCTTATTAGCTTTTATACATTATTAGTTATTATAATATAATGTTTGTTGATTTTCAATTTAATTAAATCAATCAAACCCTAGTTTTATTTTATATATTTATTTATTTATTATTATTTGTCGAAAAAAATATAAATCCTTAATTAATTAATTAACAAATCATATGACGGTTGATTCGTTAATTAACGCTGTTAATGACGGCGTTAACGGTGGTGATAGTGGTGGTGGTGGTGGTGTTAGTAGTCCAGTGAGACGGAGGAATATGCCGTCGGTTTGGGCGCAAGTGGTGCGGGGTGGAACGGATTCGGTTGATCCGGTGGGCGTGGGGGAGACGAATGTGAATGCGGGTGTTGCGGGGGAGAGTCGGGTGGAAGGATCTGATAATGGGAGTGGTAATGGGAATGAGGGGAGTGCTGGTGGTGGTGGTGTGAAGAAGGCGGCTTGGAATACGAGTTTAGCGAATGGTGGGGTGGAAGGGAGTGGTAGTGGGAGTGGGAGTGGGAGTGGGAATAGTGTGATGGGTGGTGGTTTGTGGCCTGCGTTATCCGAGTCTATTGGGATAGGTGGGAAGGTGGCGCCTCCGGGTTCTTCGGAGTTGAGTTTGGATGGATCAAATGCTGCGCTTCAGGTTTGGTTTTATTGTGGTCTTGATTTATGCTAATGACAATGCGACTTAAGTTTACTGTTTTATTACTCTGCATTACTTAGGGATGTTTGGGATTGCTTATTTTTGTTGGTTATCAGTAAGAACTTTTTTTGGGTTTATGAGGTTATTTGACTAGCTTATATCTCATAAACCCAATTATTTTGGTTTGTTTTCCAGCTTATGCGCCTATTTTAATGTTTAAGTCATAAGCTTTTAAAATATAAACCAAATCAAAGGCTTAAACAAACACCTTCTGCGTAAAAATGAGTACTATAGAAACTAGAATCTGCTTATAAAAGCTCTTGAGTTAAGTATATTGAAAAAAAAGGATTTTAGTTTTATATGAATAAGCAGAAAAATAAGCAATCCCATATGCTCCTTTAATTGATTATTGTATTGCCTGTTATTTGGATCTTATTGTTTTCTTTCAGGCACCAATTGTTTCACAACCACCACCACCTAAACAAGTTAAACCAAATGCAAATCAGCATTCTAATACAAACCATGGTAAACGACTGGCTAAAAAGAGTGGTAGTGTAAGTGGTGGTGGTACATCTACAGCTTATAATAGGCCACCACCACCACCGCCATTGCCCCCACCACCTCCGCCACCGTTTCCGCTTGTTGGTATGTATGGGAATTTGGTACCAGCAGTTTTGGAATCCCCACAACCACCTTTTAAGGGCAATAATTGGTCCCCAAGACCGGTTGATCCATCTTTAAATAGGAATCCGGCTCGAAGGAATAACTATGGTCCTCGACCGATTAATAATGGGTATGGTGGAAGACGTGATCATCATGGTTCTAGAAGTCCTGCTCCTCGGGATGTTCATATGCAACATCAAATGGGTCCCCCACCTCCCCCACCTGTTAGACCTTTTATGCGACCACCTTTTATGCCTCCGCCTTTAAGACCTTATGGAGCACCGATGGGTTATGGTAAGCTCTTATTTGATCACTTTTTTAAGGTTTATCGGATAACGTTATGTAAATGGGAAACTAAATTAATTGCTTTTGTTTGCAGAGATGGGCCCATCGTACGTATATGTTCCTACACTTCCTGAGCCTTATAGAGGCGGTGCACCTGTTCTTCCTCATGGAGCTCCAGGCGCCATGTTTATGCCTCGTATGGATCCACCTTTCCAGGATCCGATACTTAAACAGATTGAATATTATTTCAGGTTAGTTTTAGTTTATAAACACCATAATTTGTTTTCAGGTTAGTTTTAGTTTATAAATACCAGAATTTGTTCTTATATGTAGCTTACACAATTCTTTTGTTAACCACAGTGATGATAATTTGGTTAAAGATAACTTTTTGAGGTCGCACATGGATGAGGAAGGATGGGTACCCCTCACATTAATAGCCGGTTTTCGTCGAGTAAGTAATATTTTGTTATTTGTGTAAGTAGTTAACTAGTTATGCGTTTTGTGTTATTTTACATCTAGCTTTTGATTGCAAAACTCTTACAAGTTGCCTATGCCATATTTAATTAATCTGTTAAATATTATATTATTGTGGTAAAACATTTTTCTTAGTAGTTATAAGTTTAATAGAATTCTATTAGTTCCACAAAGTCAAACATTATACTCATCAAAGAAATGAAGTCAGACCATGCTTTTTTATTCTTTTTCTATTTATAATGTCACGACCAACAACTTTATTGTGTTAAAAGTGTTTATTCATGGATGTTTATTGTACCATATGCAGGTTCAACAACTTACAAAAGACATCCAAGATATTGTGAATTCGTTAAAGAATTCAAGTACCGTTGAACTTCAGGTGCTTCTTTTATACATGGTTGTTTTTATTTATTTGTAAATGAATATATGATGCAAAGGTGTAAATAAATATATGACGCAAAGGGTTCACATGTGTTATCACTTGTAGTCAAATTTATAGTACCGTCTGTTTTTCTTATGTACATAGTTGATACCAAATGTGGTTTACTGTTGCAAGGATGACAAGTTGAGGAGACGTAATGATTGGAGAAAATGGATACACACCAGCTCTCAACCTCAGACTTATATAGAAGAAGCTTCACTAAAGAATCTCGCGTTAGAAGACAAGCCTTCCAACGAAGTGGGTCCATCAAGTTCGCTAAAGCTACCCAATGGGGAGGTCAGCAGTGAAGAGCCCTCTTCTTGAAGTCAAAATATTCGTCTATGCAGTCAAGGTGGACACCTATGACTACCCAGATTTTGCAGTTTCAAGTAAATAGGAATCTGAGGAAAAAAGAGTTTTGGGATGCTTGATGAGTTTGATTGTTTGTATAGTTTGCCATATATGTTGCTTTGCTGGTGGTGGTGATTATGTAGCATTTAGCTAGTTTGCTGATTGTTCGTGGCTGGAGGATAGATTCAGAGTTTTGGTGCTTTTGGGAGTCTTGCTTTCTACAGAAAGATATGATTAACCATTATTTTACAATTTATCGGTTGGATATTTATGTCTTTTTTGAAGTATTAGCTTTATCCTCAATTCTGAGATGGGCATACACATTTGACTTGTTTGAATCCTGGGATGTGTCTGACCTGGTAGAAGATTGTTTTAGTAATTGGTTTGCGATGAATTTGGTTTTGTTTGTGTTTTTTTGTAGATATATATTCTATAGAGTAAAGTACATTTTCCATTCTTGTGGTAATGCTATAAGTTATGGATTTGGTACTTTTGATTTGTTATGGATTAATCTTTTGCATAAGTACGTTTGAGACGTTAAAGCTTGTCACGAGTCTATTAATGAGCTGTTCGCTACCTTGCTCGGTTGGCTTTCACCAATTACTAGAGCAACCTTGAACATGATGGGCATTTTTGTAATCGAACAGAGTTGTGCCGTTGAACCTTTCAATGTTGTCTTTACCTTGATTCATGTCCAATCCAACCTAATCTTTCACAGCGAATACCAACAAGAGTCTTTATTAAACATGACACTTTAGCAACATGGTCCACGCACTTCTCTTTTTACTGTCTAAGAGGGTTTAATGCAACAATTGACCGGACCTGATAGGGGAGGGACATGTGACAAAGATAATGCCTTGTCACTTGTCACATTGATTTGCATCTTTTATTCAGTTTTAAGAACTTTGGTGTTTGAATTTCGCCCGAGTTTTTGATATATTTGTCCGTCTTAAATTTAATTTGGGACTGTCATCTATAAGTTTGTGTCTGATTTGGTTAGTTTAGGGGTCGTGTACTTATGATGCCGTTTGTGTTCAGGTTCATGTGGGTATATCCGAATTCTTGTCATTGTGTTTGATTTCTTTCAGTTGTCGTTTTGAGTTCGTGCTAAAAGTCAGTTGAATATGCTTGTTTGGTGGAGGTGGTTCACTCATAAGAAAGTTCTGATTTTAAAAACACATGAAGTTTGAGTTCGATGCACAAGAATGTTTCTTGGGATAGAAGAGACGAACCACTCCTCATGTGCAATGCAAGTTATGAGACTTAACTGTAAGATGCTAACCGGGACCAGATCCATAACAAAAATCAACAAAAAGTCAAGAAACCAAATTCATAGCTTTGTGCTATCCGCATGAACGTAAAATACAATTAGTTCTATATTTTAATTGGCGCACTTGTATGATTGTATCCGTGTTTGCTTTCTTAGTGATTAAAGTGATCCATGGCTTTAAATACTTGCTCCCCATTGGTAAACATTTTGTTCATGTACTGTCCTGGCACACTGAAATCTAATAAATCAAAAGTATACTCCATTCCTTTAATAATTTGAGCTGTAAGTTCTGAACTTTGATCATATTCTAAAAGAAGGTTTCTCAAATCTTTAACTCTACGCTGAAATGAAGGGTCATTCTTGAGAATAAGTGGAGCTTACATTAACTAGATCAAAAAGACCAACTAGATTTCATCATCAACGCTGGAAAATGAGTTGAACCGTTTTTCACATACACTAGTGACGGCTGTACCGAAAACTTTTCCCCAAAATTTATCTTCGAGAACCCTTCAACCTGATAATGATCCCAATCTTTCAAACCTTCAATTGTCCCACCAAGCCTCAACCCCCATCCAAAATCATCTTCAGGTAGATCAGATATCGACGCACCCCATTGTAGATGTCTAGTACCCGAATTATTCATCTCAACCCACCCTCCTATTCTAGTGCTTGTATCAAGCTCTGACTCAACAACCATAGCTGTTGACCTTAATGAAGCAGAAAATGGATCTTTATGTCTAAAGATGCCAATTGGTAGAGCAATTGGACCAAGGGAAGCATGCTGATTTGAAAATTTGGGTACTTGGTGTAGGCCCAAAACAGAGAGCTTTGTATTCCATGAAATTTGATATACGAGTTGCCCAAAAGTGCTTAAGGAAAGCGTGGTTCCTTGAGAATCGAGTTGAGTTCCCAAAACAGATACAAATTGAGCTAAGGAAGCAATAATATTGGACTTTTTCACAGAAACGCTGATCCCGCTACCAATGTGTTGATTCAGCAGTGAAGGTCCGGTAAATGAATGACCGGTAAGGCCACGTTCCTGAAAAGCAAGGGGATTCAAGTCAAAATTAAGACTGCGTGATGAATACAGGAAAAGGTAGGTGATGTAATTCGAGCTTAATAAAAGACTGATACAGCGTAGTCTATGATACAATCTAACTGGGTGTGATATGTTACAAACTGAGGATGCATGATATGCGGACCTATAGAGATGACGTTTTCGCCCCAATGTTCCTTTGATTGAATCACGTTGTGTTTGACTGCGAACAGGCCAAAAGGTCAAACCTAAGACCTTGGATAAAGACCAAATGGGCCCAATGGTTTGAACATGTCAAAACTCACCTAAGGTATACTTCAATGTGTTTGACATTCACCTAATACATTATATGTTGGTGAATCAATTGAAAAAAAATAAAAAATGAACACACATGTGTTGGCGGGTCAGCCCAACCTGGCCCGTTTTAAAGATTGCGCGCTTCGACCCAAAACCCTTTCTAACCCATTACCCAACCTGCCTTCTGGGACATCTACCTATCTTCTAAGCATTAAAATCACTTAGTGCAGCATATGTTATGCAGGTGTCGTAAAATGCAATTATACAAGCATACAATGTCTTGTGTATGGAAAGTTGATATATATCACCACAAAGCACAAATCCTCTGATGTACAAAGTGAAAAACGCTATTGTCAAAAAATTTGTGTAGCAGGAAGTGCCCGAAAACCAAAAAAATTTCATCTTTAAACATGTTTTCTCTTGAGCTTATAAATGTAAGAAAAAGAGGAAGAACTCCTTAATTGAATGTAGATTTAAAGAAAAGATAAATGAATGTAAATTTGTTGATAATTAATTTGAAAATTTTAACCTATAGTTAACATTCTTTGTACAGCTGTATTAGTACCAGTGAGTAAATTATTTACAAGTCTTGCGATAACCTAATTAGCTAAGTATCACGCACCACACCAACTTTGGATCGAAAAAAAAGGGCCATTTCATAAATACCTGATGAGAGCTTTTTGAGGATCCAACATCACTACATTTAGCTCCCAATGGAACAGCAACCAACGAGCACCGATCATTAATATTTGCAGCATAAACTACCTTCGATAATGAAAGTGGACTAGCAAAAGCATCAAGCTGCCCTTTACCACTTGCCACAAACTCTGCTGTGACAGAATCATTTTCCCGAACTGTGGTTTCAAAAGTGAACCGTGAATTTACACCAGTTTTAATTCCTGTTCGACTAATGGCATCTTGATTCTCTTCATGCATTCTATCAATCATCAACAGCAGCCCCAATACTTCTACCTCACCTCTTACACGTGTGCTGGCATCATCAAAGGGACCTCCTTTAGATGCCTTAAATGAAAGTATTCGTTCCACTTTGTCTTGTCTGTCCCTCAATTTCATTAAATCTGAGAATGCTTCACGTTGCAACCGCTTCAAGATTTCAATCTGAAAACATATCACTGAAGAGGTGTAAAACTTATATTTTGGACAGTAATGCTCTTATACGGATGCAGATATGTATGGAAGGGTATTCAAGCATTGAACCAATAATCAACTACCTTCACTAACATTCATGTAGGTTCAAACGTTATAATTCTTTTGTGATGGAGAGTTTTATGTTTACAACAATATTAATTTCTCATAACAACAGAATTATTTGTTAAACATATGGTACACCGTACAACACGGATATCAAGTGGGATGTCTTACTACCAAGAATGTTAGTATAAAACAGCAAAAGACATACTCCCTTCATTTAAACAAGTAAAAATGACAACCTCTAAAGGATAAATTTCATGCTCGACTCGAACTAAAATGAAATCACAACCAAAAATAAGTGTTTGTAATTCATATAAGATATTCATAACTCATGACGCAGCAACAAAAATAACTGCCAAGGATCATCAGTCAAACATTAAAAGTTGCAGTCCTTGAAAAACCACACACGCCATTTATAAGGTTCAAAATTTTGCCAAAAAACAATATTGTATGCCATAAATTGAAGTATCCTCTAGGATTTGAACCCCCTACTTGCTATCAACTAGTCAAAGGCCGCAGAAAATGTGTACTCAAGCATGCTGAACACGCACTATGCGCGGACCAGCCCCTAGACTAGTAGAGCCAAAAAGTTGCTTACAACACCACATTGACCATTTAAGAAGAAAAGCTACACTAGTCCAGTTAACTGATAGGGTCTGGCATCCTATTTCATATCATACACACACTATAAAAGAAGACATAGTGCAACAAGTAATAACTTACGTGTAAACCAGTTAAAACCACAAGCATAGCTACCTCTTTAGGGGAACTAGTTACTGGAACAAAAACTATGCACATTTCAAACAATTACTGCAACTTTTTACTTTCTTTGGCAAAATACGTTGGAGCAGTCGGTTACAATCTTATAAATGCAAGTCGCATAAAAATGCTGGGCAATGTTTGGTGTACGGATTTTGGAGCGTTTAAAATATAATGCTTGTTTAACCATCTCCAAGGTGGCCTAGTGATAAGGCGCCCCCAAAGTCTCAGAAGAGACAAACGTTTCAAACTTTGTTGGGTGAACCACCTTGGGATGGCCAGCAGACTCGGGCCCTAACCAGCTATCATTCACCCTTTATCCGTTTAATATACGGAGTAATACTTGTTTGGCATCAAGCATTAAGCTTTTTTTTTTTAAGTTGTCTAAATGCTTTTATCCGAAAACGCTAAGAAAGTCATTTTACAATTTAAAATTACACCTACGTTACCAAACACTTTTATAAAACAAACAGCTACTCCTAACCGCGGCTAGTTTTCCGAAAACTCAGCCCAAAAGTAACATAACAACATATAATGGACCTAACTTAATAAAAAAAAAAACATATATAATGGAGTATATTTTTTAAGGTGGTGATAATACCGGACGACGTCGTTTGGAGAATCCAAAATTGTCAAGGATGTTGTTGGTAAAGTCTTGTGTAGATTTTGCAAAATGTTTGAGTTTGTCAGCAACAAGTGATGTTACTGGTTCAATTTTATCAGAAAGTGCCATTGTTACTGCAATGGTGAATATAGGGTTGGGTATAATTTTATGATAGGAAAGTGTTGTCAAAGGAGGAGGGCTAGGCTGGCTCTACTTTGAGATTATACAAGAATTGGGGGGAATCCTTTCGGATGGGTCGAAACTACACGACGGATCTTTTTCCTTTTCTTTATTTATTAAAGAGTTAATTGCATTTTTGGTCCCTGTGGTTTGGCCAAATTGCAGATTTGGTCCCCAACTTTTTGAAAGTGCACCAGACGTCCCCATTAATATGTTTTCGTTGCATTTTTGGTCCCTGACCAACATCAAATGNGAGTATGGATCTAGTGAGAAGAATTATTGAAATGAGAAGAATGAGAAAAAATTGTGACCACATATTTTAAATAAGAAAAGAGAAATAATAGGGAGATGCATCAATTTTTGTGAGTGCATCTAATATTTGTGGTTGTGGTTTCTTCTCATTCTTCTCATCTTAGTTATATTTCTCATTTGATCCTTACTCAGTAAACACACTTTCTTATCTTTCTTATTGCTGCCATATGCAGTTTGTAACATTTTTAGAGAAATCATATCTTTCTTATCTGTGCAAAGTAAATAATTTTTCTTGCTGCCATATACAGTATGCAACAAAATCTGTTTGTAACATTTATTGTTTACCTTTCATCACATGTTTATTTAGGTGCCATAATACGATAACATATTTTACAAAATATGTCTTCAATATAACATTTTTAATGCTTTAATCCTTTTTCTGTTACTTGACCGCTAAAAAAAATTCATTAATGCAGGCTTGCGACTGAGTGACGATGAAAAACAGAATGTTGCTTTGTTCTGGATCGAACAACTTATGCTATCCAGAGGAACAACATTGAGGCGTTTTCCTGAGATGCCTTACCCAGATTCTAGATACATAAATCAGTTCGGTAATCGTCTTATATATGATGAGACTCATTATAACCCGGACGAGTTGCAGTCTGAATATGAGCGACTGTACACGGCTTTAACCACTGAATAGAAAGGAGTATATGAAACTATCATGTCATCCGTAGAAACGGCTAGAGGAGGTGTATATTTTGTATACGGATACGGTGGTACTGGGAAGACGTATCTATGGAAAACCCTTGCTGCTGGTATTAGAAGAAAGGGTGATATCGTCATAAACGTCGCATCAAGTGGTATTGCATCTTTATTGATGTCGGGTGGTAGGACTGCTCATTCAAGATTCCATATTCCTATAAATATTGATGAGACATCTACTTGCTCAATCTGCCCTTAAAGTGATCTTGCAGCGTTGTTAAAGAAATGCAAGCTAATTATTTGGGATGAACCGCCAATGACAAATAAGCTTTGTTTTGAGGCTTTAGATAGGTCATTGCGAGACGTACTACGTAAGACGATGCAAACGATGGAGAGGTTTCAATAGACATACCCAAGGATATTCTAATAGAAGAGTCTTCTGACCCGATAACTTCCATTGTAGATTTTACCTATCCAAACCTTATGGAACACATAAATGACCCGTCCTATTTTCAAGAAAAGGCCATTCTTGCTCCTACCAATGAAATGGTTGACAGTATAAATGATCATTTGCTTCAAACGTTTCCAGGTGAGGAAGTGGTTTACCTTAGTTGTGATAGCATTGACAAAGCTGATCGAGGTACGTCAATCGATGAATATGTTTTCTCAACAGATTTTATCAATGGACTAAAGTTCTCAGGTGTTCCAAACCATAGGCTGGTGTTAAAAGTTGGTGTCCCGGTAATGTTATTGAGGAATATTGATCAATCTAATGGATTATGTAACGGAACACGACTTCAGGTTTTACGATTATCAAGGACTTCTATTCAAGCTCAAATCATTAACGGGACACATTTTGGAAATAAGGTTATCATACCACGATTGAGAATTACTCCATCTGATAAACGTTTACCTCTAAAGATCGTTAGGAAACAATATCCAATTTCTGTGTCATTCGCCATGACAATAAACAAGAGCCAAGGGCAATCGCTTTCAAAAGTGGGATTGTATCTTCCACGTTAGTTGGATGGATCTAAACACACACCTTGTGTTGTTGATTACTTTGGTAATATTAGTAAGCCAGGAATTTACTTTAACAACACTTAGAAGACAAATTTATATGATGTCATTGTGAGTTTTGAGTATAAGTTGTATGTAACACAAGCCTTCAATATTATAATAATGGATAATAATATATCGAGTGGGATCTTAGCTATTCCACTAGGGTTACACCTTGAAGCTTCTCTAGTGTAATTCGTCACCTGTAGACAATGACCTAGGATCTCCTTTTTATAGAGCAAGGAGTCCTTTACAAGATAAGTATTAAGCTATCTTAAATAGAATATACACAGATCTCATTCTATTATTACATACACGGAATACATCAGTTATCTTAATTAGCAGTGGTTAACTATATTGTACTAGCAGTGGTAATGAGTTTCCACTGCCAGTGGTGCATTCTTCAACAGTGTCTCCACAAGCTATCAGTGGTAAACTGTTAGCTTTATTCCCAACATATCCTCCCCTAAACTTATGATTTCTCTGCACATCAATAAGTTTCTTCAACTTCATAACTGCTTAGGATTTGGGGGAATTCTTTCCAAACACTTCACTTTCTTCTTAATGCTTGAATTAGCTCTTGAACCCACTATTCTTGAATCCTTTTAATCAATGCTCTTACTTTCTCAGTATCTTCATTGAACTCTTATTTGTGTTGGACAACATTTGAAGTAAGATTCCAGCTCTAAGTGGATTATTCTTTCTAGCCAAACATAAAAGGCACCACT
The DNA here is from genome assembly GCA_014162995.1 of Artemisia annua. NCBI lineage: Eukaryota > Viridiplantae > Streptophyta > Magnoliopsida > Asterales > Asteraceae > Artemisia > Artemisia annua. The sequence continues at coordinate 68,962 of LBNU01001747.1, read as the reverse complement.
CCACTTTTGTAGAAAACATGATGAACTTTCACATGAGGTCATAATAAGTCCATGTAGTTTCCATACCTCTAGCTTCAAACTTCCAAAAGTTGTCAAGTCATGTTTTGGTTCATAGAGCCTTCTTAGGATCAACCCATAAACTGCATATTCTTTCACATCTTTAAACTGCCAGCATCAAATCTTTTCTTGAACCAAATCACCACATGCATTAAGATCATCTCTGTCACATGCTTTGATAAGTTCTCAAACTGAATGAATGATGAAGTTTCACCTCCTAGCCTTGTAATTTTCCAAACATGAAGCAAAGTTGCTAGCAGTGTAAACTTCCCAATCAATGATAGGATGTGCTCTGACTTGCAGTGGGTCTGGATATTAAATCTTCTCTTCAATCAATTATTCATATCAGTCCAATTTTCTTCAATGAACTTTTCAGATGAACTTTTGTTGCTTCACGCAAATCTTGTCTTCTTAACATTTTTGAGGTTCACTATGCTTGGACTTTTTCCTTTTTAGGTGCAGGAAATCTCTTTCTTCTTCTTCTGAATTCATAGGACAAAAATCAAGATCCTTGCCTTTTAACTCTGTAGTATGCACTTTCAATCTGGATCAGGGGTTCATTCCCTTCTGAACTTGCTCATCTTCCATCCCACCAACATGACAACAGTAAGACTTCATGGTAGAAGAACTTGTGCTTTAGTTGGTTGCCTTGGTTTCTTTCTGCCCCTTTTTGGACTGTACTGATTGCATCTTGAAGTGCTTGTCTGTTCAACATTTCAATGAAATCTTTTAACTGAGCTGTCCTTTGTGCTTTTAGTTTAAAGATTTATTCTTGCACTAAGGGTCAATTGCATTCTTCTTGATCACTGGATTGTTAGCAATTCAAGACAATCATAATCCTCTTCAGTAAGCATAGTAAATTTGGAGTCTTCTCTCTCAGGAATTGTAGGTTGGACAGTGGTAAATTGGGTAATTAACATCCAATGGAGCAGTTGGTTTCCACCTTTCCATTCTCTGAGGCCATCATGAAGTCAACAATTTCAATCTCATCAATCTTTTCTTCTTGCAGCTTCATCCTCTCTAAGTTTCCTTGCAATTTCGCATCATGATCAATTTGAGGCTATGAACACTTCTTCTTTTACCTTCTTAACTGGTGGTTTCTTTCACTCTCGCATTAAATTTTCTTCCCTTTCTCCTTTCTATTCTTTTCAAGTTCTTCCTTCAGCAGTGGTAATCGGTTTATCTCTCTCTTTTTTT
>LBNU01001747.1:39448-52615 GCA_014162995.1 Artemisia annua | reverse complement strand
TTAATTGAGTCTGAAACGGTCAACAAAAGTCAACCAAGTAATTGGTCAACTAAAGTCAAGCCATTTAAGGGCTCAATGCACCAAGGAGAGTACAGGAGTTCTTCCCGGGTCGTTTATTCCCCGACGAGGTGTGAATTGTATTTTGAAACGATTCTGAGATCAAGCGTTTATGAAACGGAAATGGGAAAGATGGATTTGATGGAATTAAACTATGAAATTATCAATGAAAAAGATTATAACACACTACGAATGATTACTGAGAATATGGAAACGTTTACGAAACTAAAAATATACGTTCACGTTTATAAAAACGTCTACGTACGAAAATAAAAGTGAAAACGAAAATCTAAAAATACCTAGGATATGAAAAACATATTTTTACAATCTAAATGATAAAAGAAAATTTTAAGAAAAAGAAAAATATTTTTTAGACTTTTTAATTAATTGATATTAATTAATTACTAATCACCAATTAAGCTAATTTAAATAAAAATAAATACTAGATGAACAGTAGAAAATTTATAAAAATTCCTAAAAATACTTTAAGTTACTGGGAATTTAAGAAAAATATAAAAACATATTATTATTTAACAAAAATTTAAAAAGAAAAATAAAAATTAAATTATATTAAATAGAAACTATCACTTAAAATTAAAAAGGATGATTTTTGTGATTTTCTTCTTACAAAGCTATTAAACAACCAAAATAATGAAACTTTTGTGAAGGGAACTTTTCTGGAAAAGCACAATAAGCTTCAGAAAGAGCTTATTAGCTCACACAGCTGACTATGTTTGGCTACAGCAAGGAATAAGCTCAAATGAGCTTAAGTGGGGTCCACAAAGCTTAAATCTGATGCAAATAAGTTACTTGGACACTATGAAACCAAAATCACTCAAATAAGCAGATAGAATAAGCTAAATGATCAAAATAAGCAGTTTGCTACATTTGATTCTGGGACAGAAATGGGACAACAATAGAAGGCTAAAATATGTGGGTCCCAGTGAGCTTAAGCTTCAACAAAAGCTTGAAATGGGTAGAGGGCCAGCTTGTGAGTCCAAAGAACCAAGAGTGAGTCAGTGGGACCCACTGAGGTGGCCACAATCAACCACCAAAGTGGTGGTGGTGGAGGATGTCTAGCCTCCACACAAACTCAGAATAAGCTTGAATAAGCAAAAAGCTTATAAAAGCTTATATAAACATAGTAAACAACAATAATTACAACAACAAAATATAAAAACAACAGAGATAATCACAACAAAATAATTCAACAGCAACAAGAACTAAATCAAGATCATGAACACTAGCAGATAGCACAATAAGCAAATAAGCCCAATAAGCAATGAAACTTAGTAAAATCTACATTAAACTAATAAACATCACTAATAACAACTAAAGATCACAAATTTAACAAGAATATCAACAATAATCAAAAGGAACACTGAATAAAAAACACTCAGTATACACTGAGTGGTAACAGCAACAACAGCAAAAGACCAAGAAGGAGGCCAAAAATAAGAAGGGGAATAAGCTAATCAGGGACAAGCTCAAATGCAATCTTAAATTACACCTGGAGGACTTCTCAAAACAGCAAATTACACAACCCTAACCCAAATAACAAAGCTTTTGTGAGCTTATGAAAGTGGCTAAAATCCTGTATGCAGGGCACTTTTCAGAAAAACAGCTCAATGTGAAAGCAAATTTAAGCAGTTTAATAAGCTCACAAAAATTCACCAAAAATATTATAGCAACTCAACCAACCAAAGATCAATTATCCAAAAGCACAATGCCTAATTCCTCAAATTAAACCCTGGATGAAATTCCAAAGTTTATTCAAAAATATTTTTCTGAAAACTTTGACTTTTTGAGTTCTTGGAAACTTTGACTTTTATGAGTTTTAATCCTACACTATTGACTGAAAATGTTAAATTAAGCTATGTTTAGACTATAATAAGCTATACCAAACACTTTTGAACTCAGATGGCTAAATTGGAACTTAAAAACCTTCACAGTTAATCACAAATGATGCTAAAAGGTGAATTTTGACTTTTCACAAACATCCACTGGTTTTTAGAGTTTAAATACAGTCACTAGACCTAATTAGATATGTAGCAACAAACAACAACAACTCAAACCATCATGAACCTAGATTAATCAACAGATCCAAACACACCTTTATATATGTGATTATGTGATTTTCAATGTATGAGACTGATGAAGACCATAATACTGATTTAGAATGATATAATATGCTAAAATACCCTGAAGTGAACACATAAACAACAATAATGACAACAAACACCTAAGGTTTCAAATTATGCTAATTGGCAGTTTAACTAGTAGACAAGCACAAAGAAATCCAGAGAACAAGTATGATTCTATCTAACACATATCAACTTAAATACAATAAGCAAACCTAGAAACACTAGAATCAAGCTAATTAACCAATGCTACAGTAAAAGACAAGAAAATGAGAAAGAAGCTCACAGATTGTTTCTAACTGAGAACCATGAACCAAGACCACAAAAACACACCTATAAGCTTCCCATGAAGCCTCTAACCCACTGCCATCCCAAATACACAGTGCTCCATGCCATCTTCTTCATTCTTCACTGATTTTTTATTTTTAAGCCTATTTTATCCTTTTTTTTGTATTTTTGTGTTTTTGAACTAAAAGCTTTTGAAATGCTTATAAGCTTTGAAAAGCTTATAAACAAGCTTAAATGAGCTTAGATACTCACTGAACAACAATTCTTAACAACATAAAATGAAATTGAGAATTTCAAAATAGAAAATTGCATAAGATGGAAATGGAATGAAAACTTGGAATTAATAGTTGCAATAAGTTTCACATACACTAGAAAAGCTGATTACAATCTTTTTAAACTGAAAATTACACTGGAAATATAAAGCTTAAAAAAACGACAATAAATTAAGCTAAATGTCTACACACCGCTGCTCCCACCATCTTTTTCATTTTATAGTGAACTTCTAGGGTTTGTGAAACCCTATGCCTCTTTCCCACTTCAATTATTAGCCTTTGGATGACTTTAAAACAATCTCAGCCTTTGAAAACCTTTTGGCGCCAAAACTTTATACCCACTTTTCTGGGTTGCTTGGAGAGTTTTGGGGGCAATTAATGCTTCTTGGAGGGTAGCTAAGGTTGGGGAGACAAGGTGATGAGGGATTGAGGTGGAGGCATGGATGTGGTACTGGGTTGCAGACCCACGTGGGCTTGGGGAAGGAGAAGGGTCAAAGGAGGTTTGACTGGGGGAAGTTATAAAAACGGGATTTATTATATTTTGTGGGATTGGGCTGGGGTTTGGGTGTATTGGGCCAGGGAAGGGTTTAAGTGGGATTGGGTTGGATTTTGGGTTTGGTTGTTTATAAAATACAAGGGTCCGTTTGGTTTAGAAGTGTATCACAAGGACCAAAAGTGCAATTTCCCAAAAGTTAAGGGACTGATTTTGCACACTTTTCAAAGTGCTCACAAGGACCAATGTTGACATATTCCAATAACACAAGGACCAAAATTCCATTTTTTGCAATTTAAAAATCCCAAGGACCACTTTTGTAAATTTCCCAAAGTTCAGGGACCTGATTTGCCATTTTCCCAAAATTTCATTCAAGGACCATTTTTTGACAACTTAAAACATTCCAGGGATCTTGAATGATAAAACTCCACATTTTTAAACTCCAGGGACTATTTTTGCCAAACTTTGAAAGTTGGGGGACTGAAACTGCCAATTCTGCAAAATTTGCTCATTTTTCATATGTTTTTAAACATTTTGCATTTGAGACACATAAAACACGATCCTTGGATATTTTCATCATTTTGATGTGATTTTGCGTATTTTCAGATGTTTTGCGTTTCAGATTTGACCAAAAATGATGAGTGTTTGAGCACTCATCAATCCCCCACACTGAACTATTGCTAGTCCCTAGCAATATTTTATGAAAACTTGATGGATTTTAATCTCTTTACCAAAAGCCATCACTTCTGGAGTAGTCGAATGTTTAAGTTCAAGTAAGAACCATGGTACACCGATAACCGTGTGATTTTGAGCAAACCACCAGCTTTCAACGGATTTGATTAGTCTTTACCAGAAGCCGTTTGCTTCTGGACTAGCCAACTCTTAGATAAAACATAGTTATTATCTTTGGTGAGCTGATTACCAATTATGGTTTTTCCAACGCCTTTACCACAAGCCATAATCTTGCGGGCTAGCCAACTCTTCACTATAAGATATGGTGAGTCGATTACCATACAATTTTTGGCAAATTGTCAGCCGTAAACGGATTTGATGTATCTTTACCAAGAGCCGTTTGCTCCTGGATTAGCCAATCCTTTTGTCGGTTAGACATGGCGGACTGATAACCACAAAAATTTTGAAATAAAGTGAAAAATTTTTGAAAAATTTTGGCCAAAAACGGGGGTACTAGATGATATAATGTGATAAAATTCTCTAGAATTTCCCACCCACACTTAGAATTGAATATTGTCCTCAACATTCAAAGTCCCGGCTATTATGCCGAATCTCTGAACGAAAGAAAGACAATATTCTAAGCTAACTGCGGAATTTTTATTTTTCACTTTATTTATATTATTCAGACAATAATACATTTTTTTTCAAGAGATTTTATATACATTGAAAACAACAGCAGGGGACGGCCACTCCCCCACACTTGGGTGTTAGAAAGTAGAAAGAAGTTAGATATATGGATGAGAACCCATATGTTTTGCTGCTGTTTTTGTTCACCGAGTCGCTAGCTTGACTCGATCCCCGAATTCAATTGTCCTTGGGAAAAGTTTGGAGATCCGGAACAACCATGGATGGTATGTCCTCTCCAAAGTAATGCTTCAACCGATGCCCATTCACTTTGAAATTTGGCCTGTCATTTTGAGATAATTCGACGGTGCCATAAGGATAAACTTTAGCAATGGTGAATGGTTCGGTCCAACGGGTTTTCAATTTACCCGAAAAGATCCTTAATCTTGAGTTAAAAAGAAGGACTCGATCACCAACGTTGAAAACGCGGTTTTTGATCTTTGAGTCATGTAGCTTCTTTGTTTTTTCTTTGTAGATCAAAGAGTTTGGTTGTTTATAAAATACAAGGGTCCGTTTGGTTTAGAAGTGTATCACAAGGACCAAAAGTGCAATTTCCCAAAAGTTAAGGGACTGATTTTGCACACTTTTCAAAGTGCTCACAAGGACCAATGTTGACATATTCCAATAACACAAGGACCAAAATTCCATTTTTTGCAATTTAAAAATCCCAAGGACCACTTTTGTAAATTTCCCAAAGTTCAGGGACCTGGTTTGCCATTTTCCCAAAATTTCATTCAAGGACCATTTTTTGACAACTTAAAACATTCCAGGGATCTTGAATGATAAAACTCCACATTTTTAAACTCCAGGGACTATTTTTGCCAAACTTTGAAAGTTGGGGGACTGAAACTGCCAATTCTGCAAACTTTGCTCATTTTTCATATGTTTTTAAACCTTTTGCATTTGAGACACATAAAACACGATCCTTGGATATTTTCATCATTTTGATGTGATTTTGCGTGTTTTCAGATGTTTTGCGTTTCAGATTTGATCAAAAATGATGAGTGTTTGAGCACTCATCACTTATACATATTACATGTGTTATCTTATTCTTCTAATTTACATTTACTATAAATCCAGAATATTAAATCGCTTACAATTTTTTTGTATACTTATTAGGTGTTGATGGCAAGGAGCTTTTCTTCAAGTTTTCGAATGGTTACTACATCCATTTTGCTTCTCAAAGACAAACACATTGTAGATCAATAGTCAATCAACGTTTATTACACAGATATTTATCTCCATTGTATTTTATGGTGTTAGTGACTTATAACTTTAATCACTTACTTACATTTTCTTATTCAACAACCCTCTAAAATCCCGTGGATTCCACGGGTCAATAAGCTAGTTAAATAATATGTGTTTTTTTTTCATAGTAATTATGTATTTAATGTATTATAAATGAATATAAAATTAACTAACTGTTGGTATAAGCATCGCACAATGAGCATTGTTTAGCAAATCTTATTAAAAAAATGCACAAAAATGTTGCCACCTTATAACTTTTTGCTATACGATAAGAAAAAATAAAAATAACTACATAGCAACGCAAAAAGTAACAAGTTGTTTACATTTTCATGCCCTTTGCTTAAAAAATGATTTTGTAACTCACTTAAAAAAATGTAAGTCTGTATAATAGAAACAAACTTTTAAAATCTTTTCGAGTTAGATAACTAACTTTTTCGTTACACTATCAAGCATACGAATCTTGTTGTAACCTATAATAATTGCATGAACGAAAATGGATACGAGTTTGATAGTAGTGGTTATGGGTGTCAGTAAGATCGGGTTGACCCGACCCGAACCCGATAAGGCTTATCTGGTCGGGTCAAATCGGGTCAAAAAAACTAATCGGGTCGTTTTGACCCGAACTCGATAATGTTATCGGGTCGGGTTAGGGTTAAAAAAAATAAGGCTATCGGGTTATCGGGTCATCCCAATAAGACCCGAAAATCAATTTTCTATTTTTTAATTAATACTTTTTAGAAGCCTAATGTCTATAACTATCATTTTCTATGCATGAAAAAACGTTTGGTCTGCAATTCCCTACTTTGTTGGTCTGCATATTTTATTGTTTTTGTGTCTCATGGATTTTATAATGGGTAAACTGCAAAAAATGTCCCTAAACTTTCGCGATTTTGCGAAAGTTGTCCTCATACAAGATTTTTAGCAAAAAGTGTCCTTGAGGATGACGTTTTTTTGTAAAAATGGTTTTTCGCCTAATGATCGTTAAAAACACCCGTTAAATGCCGTGTGAAATGACTATTTTACCCTCCTCTTCATCCCACAATTAGTCAATTACTTTTCTTTTAAATTTCAATTACTTCCAACTTCACGTTTCATTATACTCTGTTCTTCCTACTTCATAATCATAAAAACAAAATTCACAGTTCATATATGAAAAGTGCCCCGCTAGTACCTCAGAATAAACTAAAAATAATTAATTTTTTCAAATATGAAAACTATAATAAGCCCCACTGTTCTTTCTATTTACACTCATCACCACCATGTGCACCACAATCTGCATTGCCATCAAATCCGCCACTGCAGCGCCGTCTACGCCATCGTCGCACCGCTGCCTAACCACCATTGCACCACCACTCACGGTACTAACACTATCATTGACGTGAATGGTGAATTCACCGTCAATTTTGAGTACAGATTAGTATATGTATGTGTTTTATGTAACTTTGTCAATGTTGATGTTATGAAATGTGAACGCAAGGTGTTAGATGAAATGCTTAACACTATTGATAGCTAGGATCGGTATATGTATATGTGTATTTGGGATTGTGAAATCAAACCTGAACATAAGGTGTTCGATGAAATGCTTAGCTGAAAACTAACATTTTTTAAGGTAGTGATTTGTTATCTTTAGTAAACTTATCAATTTGTTGCTTGTTAGTGTTACCTTGCTTAATCAGTGAAAGAGGCAAATTTTATAAATGGTATAAATGGTATATACAAATTTTATAAAGGATAGCAAATAATCTACAGAAGGCTATTTGATGTAACTAGCCAGTAAACTAGATGTTCAAAAATGAAAATGGACTAACACATCAACACCATCTAGTGTGTTCAGGAATGATCACCTGTGTGGATCCAAGCTCTACTGTTCGAATCCTGAATTAACTAATATTTTTACATCAGATACACTATAAGCAAAGTGAAGAAAAGTTTAATAACAACATGCTACAATAACAGGCATTCATCTAGTGATGATTGAGGCACACGGTCAGATAACACTATAAGCAAAAGCCTTACTGATGTGCGTCTCCCCCACTAGATGAATATTCTATCATAAGCTTGGCAAGCATACGCATCTCCCCCACTAAAGCCAAGGAGTAACAAGTCTAAAGCGGTAAAAAGGGTTTTGAGGCTTAAGTGTTAAACCTAGCTTGGTTTAAACATTTCCTGCATAAACTTAGTAGATCGCTGGCGCGAGTCTTCGAGGCTTCAACTAACGGATGGTCACTAGTGCACTTCTTGGATCGCTGGCGCGTTATTTGCATAACGGATGGTCACCAAGTCAAACACTAGATCGCTGGCGCGTTAGTCAATTAATCTAATACTCGGATGGTCACTACCTTATCCATACATTTAATATTCTCACTTAGCCATCATCATATCCGGATGCTCGAAAGCTAACAACGAATATAATGATACGGTTGGGTAGGGATAACATTTAGGATATAAATTGGTGTAAAATAAAAATAAACAAAACAAATATATTAAAGTCCTAAGTGTGGTTAATCACTTTCCCAACCATCCCATGAATAAGACTCATATCATTGAATAACTCACGCTTTTGATTCATGTAACTCACGCTTTAGGTAGACACGAATTATACTCAATAAAATCTTAAACAAAGAATAAACCTTAGTTGGTGTTCCCATAACGGCCAACTCCCATTCAATCTATTTATATAGTACAACAACAAATAGTGGAGATATCTTTCACTTAATACAAAACTTTACAATAGTTGGTTAAACAAACTTCCAACTTTTTCTTCTTTCTTTTTCTTTTCTATTTTTTCAATTTTTTTTATACTAATGTGTAAAATTTCACAACTTTTCTATCACGATTTTTCCGGATAATTTTTCTTTTCTTTTCATAACTTTCAGAAATAACTATAATAGTGAAAGTAGTAAACACACAAAAATAGACTAAAAATTATACAGTATGTACTTTCACTCCAATTGCATTGTGCAATTTCCCGACCTAACCAAAGATAATGAATTATGCACGCGAACACATGTAATGTAAGGAAACACACTTTGCCTAAAGTAACTAACCACGGACATTAATCTATAGGGTAGGCTAAGGTGTAAGGGTGTAACGAAACATTTTAACAAATGTGTAAGAAATGAAAGGAATGGCTCTGAGGGTTTTTCTAAGGGTATCTTACTCTAAAAATGAGAGTAACAAAAGGGTTTATACAGGGGTTAACTAACCAGTGTAGTTAGTTAATATCACATAACATATATAGGCTTTTTGGGTGTAATCCTAGAAATTTACCAAGTTAGACAAGTCATTCCAATTATATCGATAATACTCATTCTGGTGGTCTCGAATAGTATACAAGCCAAGTTCTAAAGTTTACAAGTCACCGGAACACTAAAGTTTTTAATTTTTAGAAAAATAAGGTTATGTGTGCGGTTATGTAATTTAGACTTAAACCAAAACATGCTAAAAAATTTTGAAATTTTGATATATTAAGCACATTTTAAACATATTTTAAAAAATTTAGGACAAGTAAGCGTTCTAATTCTCCATCCCCCCACTTAAGCTAAACAATGTCCTCGCTGTTTGTATTGAAAGTTAAAAACTGGAAAATAAAAGAATTAGAACGTAGAAACTCCCCTGAGATTTGCTCGGTATGATCCTCCATTATGCGTTTATGAGCAAAATCTACTTTCTTGTGGATGAGAAACGTTAAGGCTCTATGAATGATGTTTCCACAGAAAGTACAGGAATCTATTATACCACCAAAACTTTAACACACCTGAGTTAAGAAGGTTCAAACTTGCATAATTTATTAGTAGTTAGTAAAAATAAAACCTTAAAAAAACAAAAACTGAAAATCATCAGGTCAGTCGATACGCCGCATCCTATGGAAGAGGATGCGCCGTATCGAGCCTAGAATTAATATGAATCAGAAAATAAATGCGTCGCATCCTTAAACAGGGATGCCCCGCATTAAATAAACTGACAGAATGTTTACAAGAAAATAAAAAAATGCAGAAAAATAAAATGGATATGACCTGTGCAGTTGATACGCCGCATCCTATGATGGGGATGCGCCGCATCTTCTGGAGGTCTGACAGACTCGACACAAAACAGAAAATAAGATAGAAATCCGGGTTGTCTCCCGGTCAGCACTTGTCTTTATTCCAGAGTCTTTAAGTTAGACTCACGTTCAGCTCTTATTTTGTTCTTGTTACGTGCCACCCTTCGTCCTTAATGCGAAAGATGTCGTAATATACTTGTGTAATGTTTTCTTCATTAAGGGTAAGCTCATTGAATTGAGTACTCTTAATAGCAGCATATTCTTCGGACGGTCCAAAGGAATACTTAATCACTTCTTATTTTTCAGCGGCAAAGGTTGGAGGCTTTTGATATGGTATTCTGAGAAGTTTACATTTTCTTTTCATAAATGATTCAATTTTCTCGTTGACAAAGTTAGACTCTTGATTACAAATTAGATAATCATCAAGTCCGTTTGTGAGTTCTTCATCTTTTCCTTTGTTCGATTCCGGAAGATCTTCCTCAACATCTTCAATAGGATGATAACTATCCTCACTACTTGATTCATAATCGCGTTGAAGCTTTTCCCATTCTCTCTGAAGTCTCCATTGTAATCTTCGGTAAAGCTTTGTATAATCATTTAAGCTTCTATGCACCCATTCCCAAAACGTCATATCCTTGGGGTCACGAAGTTCTTTAAGTCCTTCGATTCTTGCCTTCTCTTGTAAAGCTTCACTTTTTCTTTCACCATCTTCAATCAAATCATACCAACTGTAATCCGCAAAGCTTACATCATTCCCGATCCGTGTCATACCAATCAGTTCACCACCATTACAGATTCCTTCATTCCTCCAGTGACAACTCGGCCATTCACAAGTTCCGTCCTTGAAGCGAATAGGCTCACAGCTATGTACCAACTCATCATAATATACTGGTTTATTAGAAACCCATGGAACTTGATCATTCCATTCATATAACCAAGTGTTCTTGAATGCTTCATAAGTCTTGAACCCCGGCAAGTCTCCAGTAAGCACATCAGTATCAGTCTTCAATAAATAGTTAAACTCGTTAAATTCTTTGCATAGAGGGGTTTCATAATTAAACAAGTTTGTCTCAATTCTAAACAATTCACCCTCCTCATCTTCCATCTCTTCTTCATCATTCCCTGTTCTCCAGTAAGTCCAGAGTTCATTTTTCAGAGATGAACCCATTTTTCCAGGGTAACGAAACTTAGATCTCAGCCAACAGGCGAATTCAGGGCAAAATTTTTCCAAAAACTTTATTTTAAGCTCAACCCAACTGGTAATAGATTTGTTGGGTTCATTGTTCAGCCAACGCATTGCTTCCCCTGCTAGTGTATTTGGAAATACTCGGAGCATAAATTGGTTATAGGTCATATTCTTTGTCCTGTAGAGGTTAGCAATTTCAAGGATTCTTTCTATGTGTTCATTAGCGTCTTCATTCTTTAATCCGCAGAAGGCGTTATCTCGTAATAAATTGAGAAATTGCCCTCTTCCAACAAACTTGTTGTTTCCTTCAAACCATTGTCTGGCAATCCCTGCACTATTGTTAGTTCGTGTCTTGTTCATGTATCCTTCCCTTGTTGGCTCCATCATTGTTTCTGGTGCTTTCTGAAATCAGCATAAAACTATCAGTATGATTTGTTCAAGAAAGTATGAAATAAGAAAATTAACAAGGAAAACGGAATACGAAAAATAAAAGTTGCTGATATCTGCAGATGATGCGCCGTATCCACGAAAAAGGATACGCCGTATCTAGTTACGTTAAAATTAAATCAGACTTTTATTCAGAAAATCGATAGGCCACTTTAGAATTAGAATGCGCCGTATCTTATTAAGTATAAAAAATCAGTTATATTTATAAAAATTTAAATGCGCCGCATAAGCAGAAGCTAATGCGCCGTATTTTCGTTACACTTCAAAATACAAGATTTTTGATTCAGTAAATGCGCCGTATTGTTACAAATCGATGCATCGCTTCTGTTTAATTAATTCGAAAACTGTTTTTAATTAAATATATAATACGCCGTATCTGTGAAACAGATGCGTCGTATGGCGTTTAGGGTTTCGAAAATTTTTCTTATTAAAAACAGAATATGCCGTATCTTGGGGATAGATGCGCCGTATTCGAATTATTAAACGCGTTGTATTTATAAAAAGTTAAAACGCAATACGCCGTATCTGAGAATCAGATGTGCCGTATCGTTTGTATCAGCACAATACAACGATAGCAGTAATGCAGAAAAAATAAAAATAAAGAAAATAAACAAAAACAAAAATTACAGAAAAATAAAAACACACAAAAAACAGTAAATATGCAAATTATACAATGAATGCAATCTATCTAATATACAACAAAGTTAGTGGTTAGATTCTAAAAACCTAATAAAAAAGAAATAAAAACTAATTAAAATTCTAATCAGATTAACAGATAATAACAATTCACTCCCTGGCAGCGGCGCTAAAAACTTGATGCGCGTCGTGTGTCGTTGCGGTTTAGCAGTATTAATGCCTACTCAAGTTTTAAATTTATATTTATCCGACTTATCAATAACACACACACTTAACGAGCAGTGTACCCGGTTAGTATGAATATAATGGTAAGTAGAGTGTCGATCACTAAGAGTGGAAGGTATTATCTAGTTAACCTAATCAGTATTTTAATATCCTAAGTTAGTTTTACAGTCTAATCTAACGAAGGGGGGTTCAGCCTGAGAGACTGGCACAGTTGATGAGGTGAAAAGTGTACCCATTTTAGGGGGTCATTTAAGCCCTAATTCGTGATAATATGATCAAATATTGCCTTAAATCGTTCCTTTTGTCATTTTAGGTACTTTTGAGAAGAATTCTGGAAAACACCTCATTTTGAACGTTTTTGGAGCATAAAGTGAAGAAATCGACAAAGTCTCAAAAGAATGCTGGAACTCCTTCCTGACGGCGTCAGAGTCACAAGGTGACGCCGTCAGCCAACCAAGACAAAGGAGTGAATTCTGACTATACGTGACGCCCTAAGAAGAAAATGTGAAAATAATACGTGATGGCGTCAGGTGTTATGGATCCTAGGCCGTCAGGTGTTAAGTTAAAGAGAGACGGCCCAGCTCAGTTTTGTACGTGACGGCGTCAGAGATGGATCTAGGTGATCCGAGAACCCTAATGGCGGCGAGCTGACGACGTCAGAGCCTATAGCCTGACGCCGTCAGAATGTATTTTCTATATATACTTTTCTATTTTTCATTCATTAGTGTGCAACTTTTTGGGAACAAACCCTAGATGATTTTATCAGCTTTTTCAAG
>LBNU01001747.1:3793-27221 GCA_014162995.1 Artemisia annua | reverse complement strand
TAATAATAGGGTTAAATTTTTGGAAGATTATCTCCATTCCTAAATTATAACTTATCTTTCTAAGATAAATATTTTCCTAAGATAATATTTTCTTGCGCATAATTCACAAACCCTAGCAGTATAAATATTTTCTTCCCAATTGGCTAGTCATTCATACAATTCGATACTAACACAACTACGTTTCATCAAAAATTCTATGGCTTCAATTACCTTTGCAGAAGAGCACAACCAGGTGGCCAATTTGGAAAAGTCAAACGACAAGAGTGGTCCCCTTTTTCATCAGATTGTGGATTTTCTTAACACCACACATGTGAGATATGCTTTACTTCTTAATCCCACAATCTATATCTCTCAAATCAAACAGTTTTGGAACTCTGTACAGTCCATAACAATTGAAAATAGAGATACACATGAATCTATGGATACTCTTAGAGCCACAGTGGATGGGGTAACTATTGATGTTACTGAGGCATCCTTGAGGAGAATTCTCCAATTGGATGATCTCAATGGTACCATCATTGGAAAGTCTCTCTTCCATGCCAGAAATTTGGGAAAGTCTCTCTTCCATGGGGTACAATACCACTGACAAAAGGGCTACTTTCAAAAAGAGTGGTTTTTGTCCTCATTGGAGATTTTTAATTCATACTTTATTACATTGCCTTAGTCCTAAGAAAACCTCTTATGAACAGTTCAGTTCACCAATGGCTTACCCTTTGGTTTGTCTAGCAAAAGATAGAGTTATTAATTGGTCTAAATATATTTTTACAAGTATGCAGGGCAATGTAAAGAGTTCAACAAAATTTTTGATGTACCCAAGGTTTGTGCAAGCAGTGCTAAATGAATTTCCACTGCAACCCCATAACAGAGTTTACAAAATCAGACACCTAAAGCCTAAAGTTTTTCAAAACATGGACAAACCTGGTGATTGGATTTTTACACCTCTTTTTCCTCAAATGCTTGCCAAAATTTCACAAGAACAGGGTGATGATACAATAAACCCAATTGAATCTGAAACCTCACCCATTCTTACTGTTCCAAATATTGAGTACACTCCACCAGTTTCTCAAACTTATGAGAGGAGGTCTAAACAGCCAACTCCTTTCATCTCAACACAGCATGTTCCTGATCCTTCTGGTGTTGGAACAAGCAGTGGTGGCTTTAGCCTTTTGCCTAGTCCAACTAGGGAAGAGACTGAACCAATGCTCCATGATTCACCTCTCCCAACAGGTTACACAGTTGGAAGTGATGAGGGCAGTGAGCAACCATTGGAATTGAAGGAACTTTGTACCAAATTGGCAACACAGGTTGGATCTCTTCAGCAAGAATTGGCAGATGTAAAGGAGCAGCATGCCAAAGATGTTACTACACTCAAACAGGAGATTCAAACCTTAAAGGAAGCAATACAGGGGTTACAGAAGAATAAAAGAACTGCAAAGATGGTGTTATCTTCTTCATCCTCACCCAGTGAAGATTTCTTTGATGATTTGGGAAATTCTCCCAAACAGGGGAGGAAAACAGATGCTAAAACTGAGGGGAGGAGAATTGATTTTGTTGAAGATGAATTTGAAGAAGATTTTGGAATTCAAGACTTGGCATATGAGCCAATGATTGATGATACAGAGCCAGAAGTTTCACAACAACAGCAGCTTAATACAGAAGAGCAAGAACAAGAGCAAGTCTTCTCCACTGCTGCAACAACAATTCCCACTGATGTGTGTATTTCCACTGCAGAGCAAACAGTTACCACTGACAGTCAAACTGTTTCCACTGCTGAGGTAGAAATTGAGAAGAAAAGAAAAGAAAAAGGGAAAGATGTAATGCAAAGTGAAGATTTACCAACAAAGAAGGTAAAGAGAAGTGTTCAAGCTCAAATTGATCATGATGCTGAGGTTGCAAGGAAACTTGTAGAAGATGAAGTTGCAAGAAAGAAGATGTTAGATGAAATAGAGATTGCTGACTTCATGATGGCTCAGAAGATGGACAAGATGGAAACCACTGCTCCATTGGATGTAAATCCACTTTCCACTGTTCCACCTAAAATTCTGAGAGAGAAGACTCCAGAATTTGCTTTTGTACCTACAGAAGAAGATATTGCTTTCCTAATTGCAAAAGATCCAGTAATCAAGAAGAAAGCAATTGACCTAATAGCTGATAGAACCTTAACTGAAGATCAAAGAGATGCTCAGATGAAGGATTTTATCATGATGAAGAATAGACAAGCACTTCAATATGCAATTGATACAGTCAAGAAGGGGCAAAAGAAACCAAGACAAGCAACAAAAGCACAAATTCTATCTTTTATGAAATCTTATTGCTGTCATGTTGGTGGATGGAAGATGATTCAGTTCAAAGGAATGACCCCTGAACAGATTGAAGGAGCTTACTATAGAGTTAAAAGGCAAGATCTTGATTTTGTTCCTATGGGTTCAGAAGCTGAAGAAAGAAAATTTTCCAAAAGGAAAATTAAGCAAAGTGAACCTGAGACAGTTAAGAAGACAAGAATTGCTAAAACTACAAAAGTTCAATCTGAAGAGTTCACAGAAGAACAGTTGACTGGTATGATATTGATTGAAGAAGAAGACTTCTATCCTGACCCACTGCAAGTCAGACATCCTATTGTTGATTGGGAAGTTTACACTGCTAGCAATTTTGCTCCATGTTGGAAAATCACAAGGCTAGGAGGTGAAACTTCATCATTCATTCAGTTTGAAGAACTTATCAAAGCATGTGACAGAGATGATCTCAATGCACTGTGGAGATTGGTTCAAGAAAGATTTGATGCTGGCAGTCTGAAAGATGTAAAAGAAATGCAGTTATGGGTTGATCTAAGAAGGCTCTATGAACCAAATCTGACTGACAACTTTTGGAAGTTTGAAGCTAGAGGTATGGAAACTACATGGACTTATTATGACTCATGTGAAGTTCATCATGTTTCTACAAAGGCTGGAGTGGATGCATTTATGTTTGCTGAGAAAGAATACCCACTCAGAGCTGGAACTCTCACAGTGATGTTGTCTACAAGCATAAGAGTTCATGAAGATACTGAAAAAGTTAGAGAACTGATAAGAAAGATTCAAGTTCAGTGTTCAAGAGCAGTTGAAGAATTAAGGAGAAAGAAGTGAAGTGTTTGGAAGAATTCCCAAATCCTAAGACTTTATGCAGATTGAAGAAACTTATTGATTTGCAGAGAAATCTTAAGTTTAGGGGAGGATTGTTGGGAATAAAGCTAACAGTTACCACTGATAGGCTTGTGGAAGACACTGCTGAAGAATGCACTAGCAGTGGAAACTCATTACCACTGCTAGTACATATTATTACCACTGCTTACTAGATAACTGTTATGTATTCGTGTATAGATAAGTATAGAATAGATCTTGTGAATATTCTATTTAGATAGCATTATACTTATCTTGTAAAGGACTCCTTGTGCTATAAAAGGAGATCCTAGGTCATGATCATAGGTACGAATTATTCTAGAGAGCTTCAAGGTGTAACCCTAGTGATAGCTAAGATCACTCGTATTATTATCATTAATAATATTGAAGCTTTGTGTTACATACAACTATACTCACTCACAATACATCATATAAACTGTCTTCTAAGTGTTGTTAAGTAAATTCCGCGTGCTTAATAATATTACTCAAAGTATCAACAACACAAGGTGTGTGTTTAGGTCCATCAGAAGTCTTGTGTCTTGGTAACCAAGCCTAGATCATTTCTAGTTGGGGTTTGACACTTCCAGTGGGAAGTCTTGGTAGTGGTCTTGGTGACCCTTAGGTTAAGTCAAATCACGAGATTCTTTTGGGTAGTTTCCGAGGGCGGAATACCGTTGGCGAGTAACTCCTTCTTTGTGAGCATCGATATTAGGGAATACCGGTGGAGTGAAGTTTGTAACAGTTTGTAGTCCACCAGAAGGATTATACTAGAGTAATAGTATCGATGTCGTGGATTCGCAACTGGATGTACGGATGGTATAAACCCCCCATCCCGAGCCAGTATATATCGTTGTGTTCTTTACTTGTTTTATATACTTTGGTTGTGTTTGTGGTTGTTGGATTCTTGTACAACCGCTTGGTAATTCTTAAGGCTTAAAGTTTTTAGACATTCAAAAAGCCTAAGAAACTGTATTCACCCCCTCTACGGTTCTACAGGTATGTGTATGGTTGACAAACACATATTATTGAACAACAACAATTCACGATACAACGGTTAATTTCATAGATTATAGTTCTCAAAAATTATAAATTGCCAATAGAATTATACCATCTGATAGGTTGGCAAAATAAATTGAATTAAAAGAAGACATCCTAAAGAGAGCTCCTTTTATTCATATAATGGTGAGGATTGAGAGAATAATAGCTATTTCATTCTAGGGGTGTCATATGGGTTATCGGGTCGGATTTGAGCCTTATCGGGTTGGGTCGGGTCGGGCCTTATCGGGTTTTCAAATAAAAATTTTGACCCGCAACCCGACCCTATAAGGAATCGGGTTATCGGGTTTGGGTCTATCGGGTTGTCGGGTTTATCAGATTGGGCTTATCGGGTTATCGGGTTAGACGTATTATCAGTCACAAAGTAATAAAAAAGATAGATCATTATGTATATAAACATGTTGGATGAGTTTGTATTTCAAGTTTTCACTATTAATATTAATATAACATGCTACCTGATGTAATATCAGTTTGTATTTCACCATATCAGTAAGCATTTTCACTAATTCACCAATTCACCAATTCACCATTTCCCCATTATAACGTGCTAACTGGTCTAAGATCAAAATATGTATAAAAATAGATCACCAATTCACCATTTCATCATCATAAAATGCATTCAATTAAGCATGAAAAAATAGAGTAGTATATACAAAAACATAGATTCACCAATTCACCATTTCACCATTAATAATGTGCTAGCAAGACTTTTTAGTCCAAATAGAAACTTAAACTAACAAAAAAGATGACAAGATTTTTCAAGTTTTCAAGTAAATATTAAGCCTAAAATGTATCCAATACAGTAGCTAGTAGCTAGCAATTCCTTTTCACAAGTGATATTCCTTCCCTTCCATAGTGATCATCCACAATAACATGCAAATATTCATACTTGTTCCTTGGATCAAGTATAAATGCAAGGTACACCAACATGTTCATATTTTCCACCTCACAATAGTATTTGTCAAATTTCAGTTTCATCACCTTTGCAATATCATAAAGATGTAAATCGACAGGTGGTTCATTATGAATATCATAATCAAGTTGTTTTCTTAATAGAGCACGGATAGTGGCTAATTCATTGACAAATGTATGTGATGTCACATACTTTGTCCCGGAAATTCTCAAAGTAATCTCATAAAATGTTTTTAAGAAATGACACAACTTTTTGGCTTTAGTCCAATCATCCGTTGTCGGAACCGAATGACCTTTACTCCTAAGATAATTACCAAACTCCACCTCTTCTATATCATACCTAGCAAAAGCATCTTCATATACATGGGCGCTTTCTAACATATGGTACATCGAGTTCCACCTAGTTGGACAATCAAGTACCAAACTCTTTGTGCTATTGCATCTAGCACTTTGGGCACATTTAGTGAATTTTTCAATTCTAGGACCCGATTTGTTTATCCACTTAACAGCACATCTAATACCTTCAATCGACTTATCGACTTTTTTCATACCATCTTGCACAATAAGATTGATAACATGAGCCGCACATCTAATATGTACCCATTTTCCTCTTAACAAACAATTAGAATTTTTCTCAAGTATCATTTTCATAAAATCAATTGCACCATCATTTGCGCTAGCGTTCAACCAAGATAGACAAAATATTATCAAATTCCCACTCATTCAAACAACTTTCTATCCCCTTTCCTATGTCTATCGCCCTATGGCCATCAAGAACACAAAAATTCAACACTTTTTTTTTTTTTACCAATTTCCATTCATTATCTATAAAGTGAGCCGTAAGAGCCATGTAACTTTTTTTCTTAATGGATGTCCAAGAGTCGGTAGTCAAACAAACCCTAGCAATGTTTTTCTTAAGTATTTCACGAAGCTTACATTTTTCTTCTCGGTACATTTTCAAACAGTCTTGTGTTATTGCACCTCTACATGGAACATCAAGCATAGGTTGGTTAATTTTTTGATAATGCCTAAAGCCTGAGTTCTCAACAAAGCTAAATGGCAACTCATCTACAACAATCATGTGAGCTAAAGCTCTTTTACTCTTTTTTTTTATCAAACTTCCATGCCATCATTTTGTTTACATCACCACCTTCAAAAGTAATCTTAGTTTGAGACTCACTTTGTTTAGCTAGGTAAGGTTTGCACCTTTCAAGATGGTCCTTGAGATTTAAAATACCATGCTTCTTCGTGTAACAAAGGTACAAACTTTCACAATGTAAACATTTAGCTTTCACGTCTTCCGGCAACTCCCCTTCTAATAGATCTTGTTGCTTAAAATGTAGCCATACCTTTGATCTTTTTTACGAGTTTTTGGTTGTTTTCCCACTTGTTTTCCTGGTTGTTTTCCTTTGTTCTTCTTAGTCTTACCACTCTTAACCTCCACCGGTGGCTCATCAGAAATTTCAATCGAACTTGAAGACATGTACCAAACTAACAAAGTAACCAGTAGCAATAGTCAAAAAATAATTACAACACTAAATTTTTTTTAGTAGTATATGTAATTTAACATTGGGAATACTAAATAATGCAACAATTGGTGGATTCTAAATTATGTAACATAACGTCTGTTAGATACTAATCTTAACATACAACAAAAGATGAAACAATTACCTTTTCTTGAATGATAATTTTGGCATTGTTGGAACTTGGAATAAGAAACAATGATCTAAAGTCTAAACCATTTGTGGGGAGTTTGGAAATTGTGAAAATGAATCGTTTGTGATCAATAAGTACATTAGGGCAAGTACAAATGGTATTATCTCTTAAGTGGGCTTTTTTTTGACTAATTGAATATGATAAATGGGCTTTTGTTAAGTAATTAAAAGATGCAGCCTTAATATAATAATGGGTCTTATCGGGTTAGCGGGTTAACCCGATAACTCGATAACAAACTTGCTATGACCCTAACCCGACCTGATAAGGTTATCGGGTCTAACGGGTTGACCCGATAACCCCGATAAGGTATATTGGACCCGACCCTATAAGGTCTTATTGGGTTCAGGTCGGGTCGGGTTGACCCATATGACACCCCTATTTCATTCCACCAAGCCTTTCTTCCACGCAAAAGAGACGTAATGAACTCTTGTGTTCTTGAGTTTTTCTAGTAAAGAAAAGTAAAGTAACAGAAAGTAAACATTTTCAGCTCACTTTTGGGATGCAATACTTTACTTTAAAAGTTAACCAAATTACACTATTTTTTACTCATTTTCCTTTTCTTTTCCTCTTTAAGTGAAACTCAAGAACATAACTTTTTCTATTACTTTTCATTTTCTTTCCTTTTCTTCATTAATCAAGACTCGAGAACACAGTGTTAGAAGAAGAAAAGGCATGTTTGTGTCATTGTGTGTATGTGTTAGGTTTTAAGAGAAGGGCTAAAAGGCAATTTCAGTTGTTGATTAATGTCAAAATAAGAGTTTTGAAGATTAAAATCATTTTTTATGTTTAACTTCTTTATTTGGATGTACATGAGTATTTTCAAGTTTTAAGAAGGAAATTAGCGTAATTTTGATTTTTGTAAGGATATTGACGTAATAATGAAGATTTGTAAGGACGTGGATGAAATTCTCCATTTCTCCTAATATAAAAAGACCAAAAATATTCCTCTTTTCACCATTAGACGTAAGTCGACATATACTTCGAGCTTACCTCACTATTCCCCTAGAGAAAGATCAATCCCCAAAGTCTTGCCTATACTACACTACAACAATTAGTAACTATGCCTAGGAAGGTTGTAAAACTTGTGCCTTGCAACCCACCACATCAGATAATGTATTCGCCCTCGTCTATTCTTGGTCAGTGTTTTTGTTTCCGTCGGGATCTAGGACACTGTATCGAACTACACCAACAAGGGTTCATTAGTTTATGTGTTGCTGAGCATGAAAAGGTATGTCTTTACGTTACTATCCATGTTTAATTAAAAGTAGATGTATATGGTTCTCTCAGGACTGTAGGACCTTGGATACAACCTAAATCACGACCATATTCATCAAATCTTAGAGAGAGAAAGAGAGATGTAGAGAGAGAGAGATGGGAGGATCAAGTGTGTGAAATAAGAACTATGTGTTTATTCCAAATGATCAACCAACCTTCAAATGAAGGTTTACACTTCTTAATAAAGGGCTAGGCATATTAGCTTTCATGCCTTTACAAGTTTAGCCCTTGTAGTTCTAACATTCTAATAAACATGAACAAACAACTTTGAAATACTTTCTTACGCAACCTATTACACGATTCAAATATATAATGACCGACACTTCATAATATAAAAATACGATGCTAACAATCTCCCCCTAAGTGTTGGTCATTGAAGGTTGCGTGACGTCTTCGTCTTTATCTTTAAACTTCAACATTATTGCTCTTGACGTCTTTAGAAAACATTAGCTAAGTCATTGTTCCATGTTCATCATTCTTTGTTCCTTCATGCTTTGTGATCTTTGTATGATGACTTTTCTTTGTTCTTTGTTGTTGTGGTTGTTCATCTGCCTTATGTCACTACTTCGTCTATGTAGGTTAATCGCCTTTCCAACATGCTCATACATCTTTAGTCTTTGCCATACGTACATTTGTTGTCGCTGTTCTTTCACATTGATCTTTATCACTTTACTTTGTAGATTCTTCTTTTTGGCGTAGAATCTTTCTTTGACTGTTGCTTTCCTTTGATCTTAGTGAGAACTTTCCTTTGACTTTGAGATGTATGTATGAGCATGTGGAAACTAGTGTGGTGGTTGTACCTGCATAAAACAGTTAGCAATAAAACATCCGGTACTTACAGGTTTGGAATTAGAGATCGTCAACAGCATATTGTGAAGACTTTCTCCAACCCTTACCATGGCCGTTCCTAATCGGATACCCTCGAAAGAGCTTACACAGACATACCGAAGTACACCCACGATTAGGTGAGTCGCTGGAGATCACCCCACGACTGTAGACCGTTTGGAATCCACCGAAAACACTAAGCGTAACCCACAAGAGATTACCGAAGTGACCTGCTGTCAGGGCTGTTTGATGTTGACCCTGGCAGGAGTTTCCGTTCAATCATTGAGAAGTACATAAGTAAATTCTCTCATAAACGTTCTGGCAGATTGCTAAGACCTGCGTAGGACTCTAAAGTTTACATCTGGCGTCCATTGATGTAGAACAACCAGTGTAATAAAAGCGTGTGTTCCTATGAGATCTTTTGATGAATCTCTTGGCTCTAGACTCAATAAGTGCACGTTTAGTCATCGGAGGTGTGGAGCAGAGTACCTCCTTTTCAATATCAACACACTCGGAGTGAGTGGTCAATAGATTATGCAGGGTTCTCCGTGAGAATGAAACAAGTATCTTTTGAGAGATACCCGAGTGGCTAGAAGGTTTAAGTGCAGTGCGTCACTGGGTCCATGACGTCTTGTCTTCAATACCGATGTCACCTTAGTAACAATCAGTAGCATATGAGTTGAACCCGGTGTCTGACCTATGGTTGAATATATGGAGGGCTCATTTCTTTTCACCCTTTCTCATTTCATTTCTTTTTGATTCTTCAACCCCTTCTTTCCCTTTCATTCTTTACTCCTTCTTTTAATCATACCTAAGGACTTCTAATTCTATCTATTGGAATTGTCTTTGGGTAGATCCCTCCGGTTCTGGCGGATCATAGGACGGTTTTTCCTAACCTTAGTCACCTTATAACACCATGACTATCCTATTGTTGCCATAAACCTTTTACTTGAAAATCTCTCAAAGTGTTTATGATAATAAAATACATTTTTGTTAACACATTGAGAGTTTTGCACTTTTAAAATACTCCCCCTTCACATGTGCTCATGAGTTGTTAAGATAAATTTGCACATGTTGGGTAGAGTTGGCATTTTTGAATTGATCCACTCTTAATAGACATATACCCGAGGGACACGTTTACGTTGTATAGTTAAAGAGATCCATTATCAGCTTTTAGGTGATAACTAGCTCTAGTAACTATCTTGAAGTTGTTAACATTCCTAAAAAGGAAGTTAGACCCGTCATGGTAAACATCTAATTAAGAGTTTCTCGAAATGGTACTTTTCTACTTGGATAAATCCTTTCGAATACTAACATTTTATTTCGTCAATTCGAGAGTCAATTCTGAGTCTAGTATAAGACTTTTATGTCTTTACATACGAGCTCGAGATTCTGCCACAACTTTTGAACATTTTTTTTCCTTAGGGATAACGTACAAAAAGGAAAAATCACTATAGAAAAGGTAGCCTCGGAAGATAACATTGCCGATATATTCACTAAGCCCCTTAAGCGTGAATTATTTAACCACTTGCGTTTAGGATTATGAATGATGGAACAAATTGATTGAATTTTCTTGAAAAATCAAAACTCTCTGAAATTTTCAAAATTCTGAACACTTTTGAGTGTCAGATGGGCGGACCCCTTAAATATATAAGGGCGACCCCCTTAAAATTAAGGGGACTGGCCTTTATTTAAGGGGGCCGGCCATCTGATGGTGAAAAGTTTCTTTGTTTTCATTCTCTCTTCTCAAATCTGAGTCTAGGATTCTGTTTTGCACAAAATCAGGAATTGAGATATTTTGTTTGCATAATTATACTTTCAATAAAAACCTCAATTCTTTTTCAAAACAATCTCACAATTAGGAAAACTCATTGTTGAATAATGATAAAAACGTTTTTCTAAAATCATGCATAATAGTCTTACTCTCGTTAGCTATAAGTATATAATCTAATGTATACTTATATATAACATTTAGAAGTGAGCAAATTTAATTCTGTTATAACCAAGAATCATTCTTCAGGAGGTCGGGGATGCTCGAAATAAAGGTTAAACATGGTATATTAGATTAAAGAATGGGAAGGTGTGTGTGTTTTCTAGAGAGAGAAAGAGGAGAAACCACACACACCTTATTACAATATGAACATCCAACCTCTCCTAGTTGCCACTAGGAGAGTATTTATACTACTAACCACACTAAACTATGTCCTATTGACAAGACAAGTCCTTGTGCTTATTACTAATGCAATTTCCAACATATAACATTATTTTCAAGGCTAACAAATTCAAGGAGACTAAAGATTGTTTCTTAGGATTATTTGTTTGTCATAGGAGTCGAAGCAATCCTTACTCCACATTTGTTTCATTTAGGCACACACTAGAACAAATCAAGAACACTTTTGTCACATTTGTTCCATCACTAGTTAGCCACTAATAGGTGCCTTCACTCAAAGATTAGTTGCCTTAGTTTCCATTTATTGCTTAATTGTTAATTTGCTTTAAATACATGCCTAACTACATTTACATGTTTAATTGCTAAATTGCTTATTAGTCTTATATGCATGCTTAATTATGCTTGATTATGTCTATATGCTATGCTTTTCATGTAAATTAGACTATGAAAATGCTTGCCTAGTTGCCTAAAGAGTTGGTCTTGCCCAAAACCAAACCCCAAAACAAACACCTTTCTGAAAATACTTTACCAAAAACCCAAATCAGGCAACCTGGATCCTCAGACCAGGGCGGCCCCCTTAAATCAAAGGGGCGGTCCCCTTAAAATTAAGGGGACCGGCCAGCAATTAAGGGGGCCGGCCATCTGTAGGTCGAGGTTTCCTGTTTGCTTTCTGCTTTTCAGCCCATTTCACCCTATTTTGATTCCTCATTTCCCTTAATTCACAAACACCTTTTGTCAATCAAATCCAACACATATTCTCCTTCCATAAACACAAAATCATCACACTATAAATACCATTCATCATCATAAATCATCACACGCCATCATGACTACTCCCAACAAACCAAAACCCAAAGCCTCAAGGCTTGCAAAGATGGGAGAAAAATCCACTTGGAAAAGAAAAACAAGCCCTCATAATAATGTCATCACATCAA
This sequence comes from Artemisia annua, assembly GCA_014162995.1. Taxonomy (NCBI): domain Eukaryota; kingdom Viridiplantae; phylum Streptophyta; class Magnoliopsida; order Asterales; family Asteraceae; genus Artemisia; species Artemisia annua. The sequence goes on along the minus strand of LBNU01001747.1, from coordinate 15,177 downwards.
ATGGAGTCGAGCAACCATCAATACCTCCAACCATCTACTTCCCAAACTTCAATCCAAATCTTCAAGGTCATTCCTTTGAACCTTATTACAATCCATACAATCTGGGTCAAAACCCCACCATACCCTCATTTAACTATAATGATCCATACAATTATGGTCAATCATCCAATCACAACCCAAATATCTTCCCATCAAATTACACAACACCAACTAAACCACATCATCTATTCCAAAAAGCCACGGAAGAGCAAAAACTCCGTGAAGATCTCAATGTCATTCGTGATCTTAGTGATCTCAATGCAATGCATCTTGCACAAAGCAACAAAGACAAACCTCCATCATCTCCATATTCAAATTGTTTACCTCACCCACTCAATTTGGATCAAGTTACCAACCACACTTACTATTGTCCTTGTTGCTACTTCCTACAAAAACAACTTCTTGACTTGAGTCAAGATATCTCATGGATTGAATATCTCCTCACTCGACCTCATCCATTACCTCCACTAGCTCGATACAATCACAATCCTTCCATTCCATATCCACCACCACCAAACCATTAAAAGGAATCGCTATGACTCCTCAATAAATTCACCAAACAACCTTTTGTTACCTATGCAAGACCTCTCATGATGGCAACTTAGTACTTTCTTAGTGTAGTTTCCTAAGAAAAGCATACATGTATGCTCTTGTACTAGAGATTATGTGTTTAGCATAATCCTTTTAATAAATTTATAAATGAATATTTTTGTTATTGCCATGACTTATAATCTATTGTCTTGCCTTTATCATGAATTGTATGCTTTGCTTTATATNAACTTTCGTGATAAATGTTAGTCCGATACCCACACATAATTCATCAAGCCTATACATGAATATGGTACTTCAATTTTCTTATTTGATACATTAAAATAGTATTTTAGTTGCAAATACTCACCCTCGCAATGTATCTTTGTTTACAGACATATATTAACTGCAAATGAAACTGAAGAAAATAATAGAGACGTATCTAATTACCTATCTTGCTAATTCAATTTATAAAAGGCCCTCCTTGAAGTGTTCATTCTTGTGTAACTGGGTACTTGAGCATAGTTGTTGTAGGTCTAATATAATAAGCTCACTTTCCTTTACTGTATATTGTCCTATGTCCTATTTTTTCAGCATATATTCATAATAAAGTTTAGATAAAAGATTAGTAATACTCTTGATTTGTATATGATCAGCTTAGTTGAATATTTTAGACATTGTAGCTTTGCATAACATTTAATCATTATAGTAAGCATGTTTATATGTTTGACAACAACAGTTTGCAACTTTAATATATAACACATTAAATGAGAGTAAAATATTGCAATTGTAATATGATTTACAATTAGTGGTCGTAAGTCATAAACATTATAGAAGTTAAACAATTTTAGTAAATCTTGCATTTCTCCAACTCCCCTTGGCTTCTTTCCAACTCAAATCAAATAGATGAGGTTTGGGTCCATGACTTTCATGCGCCTCTTGTTGCCACATTTTCATATTTTCCTTCACTCAAAGGGGTACCACACCGGGCCAACCCAAACAGTTATTGAATGCACATAAAAACTACAGTATGAGATAAATACTACTCCACTTTAATAAATAGTTAACAAAATTCAAACAGAACCACTAATGGCTCAAACTAAATATATATCCTATGTGTTATGTCATTTTAATTACCTTAATATGTTCACGTTCGACTGTTTAAGTTGCACGTCAATGAGAAATGAACAAAGTAATGGTACATAAAACTTCATATTAGTAACTCATTTTTCACACGTGGACATAGCAAAACTCCATGATTTTTTCCCGAGAAATCTCCATTCATCCTTTTCACATTGGCATAGGCCGAGTAAAGCATCCCTGCAAACAACTTCCAAAGTGAATAAAGAAATACAACAGACACCTACTACTAAACCATTTTAATTTGATTTACAATGAACTTTTGGGTTATAAAGTTTATCATCATGTGTTAGTGTTATAAAGTATTAAAACTTGAGACATCAGAATAAAGTTAGTTAGATACGAATATCATTGTATAAAGACAAAGTTTGTGTTATATATATTTTTTAAAGTCTGGATTGTATAATTTTTTTCGTTCATTTATATTAATACAATTTGTTAGTGTTATTAAGTTTTGAGGTATCATGATAAAGTTTGGTATGTACGAATATCATTCTATAAAGATACAGTTAGGGCGATATCTTTTTTTATTCAATTATAGTACTGTAGTAAGTTTTGAGACATCATGATATAATTTGGCAGGTACGAATAGCAAGTGCTAAAGATACAGTTGGGATCGGTCGGACGATAATAAAAGGTCATAGCAAAGCGTGTAGCCACTTGTACTAAAAAACAAAAGAAATATATAAAAGACACAAATTGTTTCTAATAATATACTATATGATTTAAACTCAATTGCGAAATAAAGCTTCTTTACACACCACGTTTGTTGTTGATTTAATTATTATCCTTATCACAACAAAGAATATTCAATCCATTTATGCTCTCCACTCTTGAAACAACCACATATAGTTGTCCGTATGAGTAAATTCGTAAGGGTAATCATTAGCAAAGAGAATTGGAAATCCTAAACACCTCTGAAGTAGTAAAAAGCCGATTTTTATTAAAAAAATTAGATAAGGTTATTGATTAACTTGTGCTATTTAGAAACTGAGATGCTTTAAGAATTATAGTCAATGTCAAAATATAGATGATGAATGCTAAGTATACAAATGATGTTGAAAAGTGATACAATGAACAATTACAATCACTGTTTCCTACTTCATTGCGTGATGTCAACATCATCTTCACATCTCTCCATCATATAATGGACTTCATGTTAACTGAATTAAGATCAAATAAAAAGAAGTATAAGCAATAATAAAATACGTTAAAAGTTGAACTAAAACTTGAAACCATAATGTAAATATGACAGTGTTTCTACTGCAAAGAAAATGCACGTATAAATACATGCAATATACATATAATCGTAATCATAAGTGGATAAAGAGGGATATTGAGTTAAGAATTTGACCATCAGTCTGTTTGTCGTTGGGTCTCTATACGTTTTCACACCATTAACTTTTTGAATACAACATATATAATCTGGTAATGCAATTCGTAGTTTTCAAAATATGCTTGGTTGATAGATCATAACCATCAGTTTAGAATACCTGTTAGAATCGAATCCCGTAGAGCTGCCCTTATTTCTAGCTCGTAGAACGCAACGAATTTGAAGTTTTCATCTTTATATAAGTAATACCTTGAACTGATGCCATCTCGTTGTCGAATTTCAACTCAAATTTACTAACAAATCCCTTTGAACTCCTTAACTTTCTTGTTACAAAAGATCATATGACAATAGTGATAAGATATTGAAACCCACAATTAAAAGTAAAATCATAACTTCTTAAAGAAATCTATTATCAGAAAAAAAAAAAATCTAAAATACCACCAAACATGATAAGTGTTATATCCAATCATGAGAAGAAATTATTGAGAATGTAACACGATTGATTAAGATCAGACCATCTTTTCTAAAATCTGTTAGATGTTTAAGGGCATCAAGGTAACCACTGTTGGAGTAATCTCACCTGGTTCAAGAAGAAATAATGGCTCAACAATATTCTGTCTTATCACAGTGATACATTGAAGATTTATGTACATAAGCCCGGCCAGGTTTTTGCACACTCACTCAGAAACACTGATGTTGTCTATTTGTTTCACATATTGAGTAACTACTGTTGTTTATGAGCCTCTTGATAGTCGCCAAACAAATTCAGCATGGAAGCGTTTAGGATCCTTTAGATGCTAGATATTGATAATGGGGATATGATTTTTAACCCATAGGATTGTTTTTCAGATAGGTATTCATCAAATGTGGCAAATTGGGCCGCTTGAGTAATGGGTCAAAAGTGGTTGGGTGGACTAATTTCGTGCCCAGTTGTATTCTATACTTGTGTTCATCCATAGCCGCTTAACTACGCTTTGTAGTTCATTGGTTAACTTGATCTTGCTTTCTATGGAAGAATAATGGGTTGATTACAAATCAAAATCTTCTTTATATTACCCCAAATTTTTTAATAGGTCAAAATGAAGCTCAAAGGTCATCAGAAACAAATTACAGGACTTGCTTTTTCATAGACTTTGAACTCACTCGTGTCAGCTGGAGTTGATGCTTAGGCAATTACAGAAGCTAAAGTTGTTTTTGTATTCAAATCCATAATAGAATTTCTTGTTTTCTTCCTAGATTTCGTAGGTGTATTTTGTCCTCTAATTCGTATGGGACAGACACATTGTTCAAAGTCCTATTAATGTGAACTTAATCCAAACACCCTATAAATGTGATATAAATCAAAAGAAAAACTTATGCGTTGCACCTACTATTGTGTATACTTCATCCATAATAAATGACAAAAAATAGAGAAATGCAATGATCATATAAGATGAAAGGCCATACTTGTGCTGATTGAATAGATCAATGATTTGTGTTCTGCTATTATCATGGTTAAAGAAGATGAATAAGTCCCAATGCATCAACCATATTAAATGTCATTATGCTTTTACACATTTTTGCAATTGCATGAAAAAAATTATTAATCAAATAGATATAGTTTAACAATCATATAGATGACATCATTTCACCCAATTTATAATTAACAGTTAAGCCGCCCATTCACATTGCTGATTTAGCAACTGTTTGCAACCTCATTAGATACCGATCCATTCTCAGTAGGTTTGGCCTCTTCCTTGACCAACTCTAGTGCAATAACCTCTTCTTTGTTCTTCTCAACTATAGTCGGTTTCTCTTCCCACGTCTAAAACAACACGATATATAAGTTATTTCACATACAAAGAACATAAAAAACTTCAGATGTATTAAAAAGTCGCCTACCTGTTTCTGAAACTGCTGCTGCTTCGCCTTCTTCTACTGAATTCTCTACTGTCGCTCCTCATAAAACTCGAAATCATCTAATATGCATTGCTTGCTAGAATGATCTTTAAATATTTTGATCACTTGCATGCACCCCTCAAATTAGAAAACGTAAACCTTAATCGCCACAATGGCTAGTACGACATTAGGTTCACTTTTTACCATTCAAGTAACTGCATGTTCAAAAGAATACCACTACCCCAAAGGGAACAAATTACCAAAACGTATTTCGTATCAATCTGTTTATACTACTTTTTTGGCAGGACTAATAAGTGTAGTCTCAATTTTTGGTCGCTTTCCAACGGCCAGATTATTGCCACCATTGGATGGAAAAGATTCATCATCACCATTTGATGGTATATCCAACGATAATGGATCTCCACTCTTCATAGTAAATCACATGCAACCTGGAGATAAAAAATGATATTACATAAGATAGGTAGTGAGTTGGTATATTCGATACAATGAACCGCAAAATGAAGAACAATTGTGGTGAATAAAAACATACATAACTAATCACAAACGCATTTAATGCTTAACAACTGTTTAATTATCAAGGACGTCGTTGATATAATTCGCTTCTGCATTGCCTTTGCTGGTCTTTGGTTCACTTCGCTACCAAAAAGGTAGTCGAGTGAACGCTGTCCCCCACCACTGCTGACACCACAGCCCGTGATTTATGCTTTTACCTTTTCTAACCTTACCCTGGTTGCCATGATAATGAAACAAATCACGATAATCTCAACAATAAATAAATACATCAAATGAGATTGATTTGAAACTTCAAACTACATAAGAAATACATTCACCTTTGCACCAAAAAATAAATAAAACAATGAAAATGAACCAATCATAAATATATCAATTGATAGGAAATAAACCACATTAATGAAAAACATAAACACATAACCATCATGATTTGTATAGTGTTTATACTTTTAAATAAATACATAATTAAACTAATAATGCTATGAGTATCAGCTTGTGCCATTATCAGTTGGTTGGTTACTGATCCTTTTAACTCTTACCATTTGTTTTACCTGTTCATATCCAAGCTGTGAGCTTTCGAAAAAGGAAAATTTGTCGAACGATAAAAAGGCTGTTATAACTGTGTATAATCTAACGGTCCAAGCTCATACCTTGCTTCACATAGCTTGGCGGCACTTGATAGGTTATCTGATACGATACTGGATTCTTTTCAGGGTCATTTCCCTGGTCTCCTACACAAGGTTTTGCAAATTAGCACCAACTTAAAAAATGATTAGCACCAACTTAAGAAAGAAATGCTTATATTCATCTCTTGCAGTTTGCGGTTGTAATTATGCACAGCATTTGCATCAGCTCCACCAGCCAAAACAGCTTCCTCAAGCTCACATACTGTTTGAGCTACCTTTTCTACTTCTGAAACTTTTTGTCGGTTCATTCTATTTAATATTGTGTTTTCCTTCTTTATAGAAGCCCCTAAGTTAGAGCATTATAAACCCAATATGTCACATGCAACCAACCGGCTACATGCCTTTATTCACACTTCTAAAATGAGTTTTGGACCCGATCATTTAATTAATATGAATTCAAGTTGCGATGATCTGTTATTAGCGTTTCATACCAGCTGCAATAAAGTTGACCATTTTAGAGCTTAAAAACATGTATCGTAATTGAAGTGAAAGAAGAGTTGTGGTTTGACTTATATGGTCGAAAGGACCTGTTTTTTGGTTTCAAATTTGAAACTTTATGCAAGTTTGGCCAAAATGTGATGGCTACTTAAAATGCTACTCCGGCAAACAGATTAAAACTTTGGTTTGACTTATCGGTGGTGGTTTTTACAGGTGCCAAAAACTAAATGATTAACCCCTCTTCCTTTTTATAACCATTAAAGTTATGAAACATAGATTCTTATCTTCTCGTCAATTTCCCAATTTCTTAAGATTACTTAAGATTTATACTTGACTTGTATTAAAGTTGTCCTATTGATACACATGTTCAAAATTTCCAATGTAAACATTATCAAGTATGTCATACTTACTTGACCGATAGCACTCAATAGTATCATTTCTAATGTGGCTCGACATGATCTAGCTTAAGGGCTGACATTAGATGTGGATGCGCCAAAAGTTTACGCGTTCAATAATAGAGGATTTACTTGAAATTTTTTTCCACTCGAGCTTTATATGAGATCAAAGATGAAAAAGTAGCTACCTTTCCTCCACCACTACAATGACCCATTCAAGTACAGGTAGGTCGGCTAGGATTATATTTTATCTGTAATAGGTCAACATGTTGAGCTTTAGCTAAAACTAAAATGGGTCAAACATAACTTAAGCAGTTACATTTCAGTGGTCTAACCTATTAGTTTGAAGGTAAAATCGTTACCTTTGCAATTTTACCCCACATTTCTTTTGCGAAAACAGAGCTTCAATCAGACAAAACAAAAACTCGGTAGTACCGTCTAATGTACATTCTGAGTTTCGCAAGCTGCAACGACAAAAGTAATAGGATTATTCCCTTTGGTCGTCCTGCAAATCATCATCTCCAATAGAATTAGATGTGGCAAGATGAGCACGTTAGGTCAGAACATATCGTTCTTCACAATAACTGATGTGGGTGGAGCAAAGAAAATTCCTTTTTGGTTTCACGTTGCAGACTAAGTACTTGAAAAGAAGTCAAAATCTGCAACTAACAACCAATTAAAGCAAAAATCACGTATAAATCATATCTTATCCTACCATCATCATTGTATGCTTTTCGTTAGTTAATTTCTATATATTGTGTCCGTGAACGAACTCAATCACTTCTGACAAAACACCTAGAAATCCTATCCTAATTTACTGCATATTTTACATATATTAAATCCTATCCTAATTACAGCCAAGTCATTGGTGAACTTTATAACATGTTTATACCAATATACCTTTTGTGATTAACAGATAAATACTCACCTCTAGATCATCGAGGAGTCTAAGTGGAGTATCATCTGCGCTAAGAAGGTCTCTAACACATTCATTATAGATTTCTATGGCAGAAAATTTCAACACAAATTCTCTATCAACTTGCTGAAATATAAACATGCCCTTAAGATTAAGATTTAAAAACAAAATGACACATAAAATATATTCAACCGTTTCTATTGGAGCCAAGAGCTTACTTTAACTACTTATTTAGCTACTTTAGGTCGTTGTAGTCCATAAATAAGAATCAAACTTTATCAGATGTAGCCCAGTTTCTTTGTCTCATCACCAAGTTCTCCTTCGGTTTTAATGAATCAAGCTGCACGAATACATTACACTGTTAGCTTTATAATTTAAAGATAATATGCATTCTTTTACAGGAATTATGAATTAATGAAATTAGCACATCATCGAGTGCAAGCCTGAGAAGAGCAGGCTGTCGTATCTCATCGCTATCTGCAAACGTGTCGATAAAAATTACTAAAGTTTCTCATATACTGACCGCCATTGTGTTAATATATTAGAAGATCGAGTGCCAAGCTTACTGAAGCCACAAGTAGGAATCAATGTCATGCACTTCTGGTACCCAAACCTAATCGCCATGTATTCAGTGTTAGATGGCAGTATGCACTGAAACATATTATAATTTCTTTAGAGATAAATACAAAATGATAAGGTTAAAGCTGCACTTTCTGTGCTTTTTTCGCATTGAAATTTACTCCAAACTTTTAAAAAATGATGAAATATAAAATAGAGGTTATAATTTGTAATTGGAAATGCCAAGTGTATTATCAATAATACTCTTAAAATATTGATGGCACTAAAACGTAAACATTACCATTTTTACCATCAACAGCCATGACCAAACCTGTAGCTGGAAACACATTAGGACCATATATTCATATAATCATAAGAATGTACCATGACTCATTAAAGAAACATTATGTGAGATAATATACTACCTTTAGAAATTTTATTTGCATCTTTTAGCAAACATCTAATATCACACATCTTTAATAATAAAATGAACCGTAACATAAAATCACCATTCCGATGTGTAAGGGATGTGACATTAATGATACGTGAAGGAATTGAATTGTTCTTTAGCAGAGGGAGTAAAACTTTTGTGTATAAGAGAGAATGCCCCAATGTAATTAATCCCATCATCCTGTCAAAAGAAACAAATTGTGTCATGTAAAATCCTTTAATATTAAAATCATCTTAATAATAAAATAAGCAGATTCATTATTTGAAAAACCGTAGGAAGATAAGATTATTTACTGGTCATGGCCTTCCATAGTGAATCTACTTGTTGTTGCAAGTATGCCAGCATTATTTATCAGAAGCTGAATTGAAGGATGCATATTTGAGTCCAAAATCCAAGATTCAATAGATTCTTTAAACCTCATTATTAATGAGAATGATGATATATCAACTTGAAAAGCTTCAAGATTCGCCTCTTTTATGATGTCGGACATGCTTCACTGGTTGACATGCTTGTGTGTGGATGCCAAGACCTAGGTTCGAATCCTGCAAGTGTCAAAGGAACTTTTTTTAATTAATCCGAATTTTAATAGGCAAAAATCATGCTTACGTGGACAACAATGTGATGACATGGCAGATAATGAATTACATGGCAATGACTGGGCAATGAGGTGGCATTTACGTGTAACGCCTCCTGTTATATATATATATATATATATATATATATATATATATATATATATATATATATATATATATATATATATATATATATATATATATATATATATATATATATATATATATATATATATATATATATATATATATATATATATATATATATATATATATATATATATATATATATATATATATATATATATATATATATATATATATATATATATATATATATATATATATATATATATATATATATATACATATATATATATACATATATATATATATATATATGTATATATATATATCTGTACCGTAACCAATATCACTGTGTCTGATGAAGGTCTGATATGATCATCTTCGGTGTCCCAAACAGCTTCATTCTGTTATGTACCATCAGCATCCGAATCATACCTTGGACTGCTGTCTTCAATTTGCTGATCTGAAGATGTATCACTTCCCGTGAAAACCATACTAGCATCTGATGAGTTACCCTCATTAACCGTTTCATCTTCTGTTTGATTATCTTTATCTGTCACTCTTTCAATCACCTCTGTTTCCTTTAACTGCCTCTCTCTTTCAATCACCTCTGTTTCCTTTAATTGCTTCTCTCTTTCAATCACCTCTGTTTCCTTTAACTGCCTCTCTTTCAATCTGCTCTCTTTCTTTTAACTGCATACATTTTTCAATCTGCTCTCTTTCCCGTTTCAGCTTCTCAATCTCATTGAGCTCAGCTTCCTCAGCTTCAAGCATCTTTTCAAGTTCACCCATGTTATCGATGCATGTAGTTATGAAGATCTTATATCCTACCCCAAATTTTTCGTAAAACGCATCGTTAAACTCTGACTGGCACATTATCCAAGGGTTAAAGATACTCTGAAGTTTAGTTTGAATCACTTTAAGAGCTTCCTTGCAGTTACTCGGATGAATTTCTTCTTCTTTAAGTAGCTTTTCAAGTTGATCCAGGTTTTGAATGAGTTTCTCTTTGAAATTATGAAATCGAACTCTTATGAAGTATTCAAATGCCTGATCGAACCTTGATTCATACCCTGGTGTATAAATGACCTTCACAATCTGTGACTTGAGCACATTAAACGCTTTCATTGATTTTCTTTCTCTCATTTGTATTTCCTTATCCATTGAATTCTTATGTGTGAAAAGGTTGTTCGTTGGATCTTTAGGATGAACTTAGGTTGTTGTTGTAGATTAGGTTTGATGAAACTTTCAAGGCGTTTACGGTTGTTCTTAGTGAGTTTGAGTTTTCCCTCCAAAAATCGAATATGAAAATTTTCTTACCCAAAATTTGAAAAAGACTATGGAATTCAATTCTAAGGTTGGACGAAAAATTTGAGTTTTAAAAATTTTGACGCCAAATTTTATCGAAAAAATTTGAATTTTGGCCTAAAAATTTGAATTTTTGATCAAAATTTTCAACGTTATACCAAAATTTAAATCTCGCGTAAAAATTGAACGTTTAATCTCCTTCAGAAAATAAATTTTACTCAAATTTTCCCGCCAAAATTTTCAAAATTTTCACGTTATAAGGGTATTATATGTGACCAATACATTCAAAATAGTCACATTGTGAAGTATTCACGTGACTATTATTTATAGCACAATGGGAAGTCAGTTATCATTAACCTTGATATTAGTCACATTGAGTTTTTGTGTGACTAAATCATAGTCATATTTTGTCACACAATATTCAAGCGTAGTCACAATTCGATACATATGGTCACACATTTATGGTAAACTGTGTACTAGCAGTGCTAACAATGTACTACTGCTAGTACATAGTTAATACGGCT
>LBNU01001746.1:133178-167788 GCA_014162995.1 Artemisia annua | reverse complement strand
AAATCATTTTGATTTTCAAAACTCGTGTTCGTTGGTTTGAAATCATCAATAGAAATAATATGCCAAAGATCTTGATCAATTGATCTCACATAGTTTTCAAATTTACTTTTCCATTCAAGAAAGTTTTCTTTTTCAAATAGCGGTGGTTTTTGCCTTTCTTTGAGATTTTCAAAATCCATGGATCGATCCAAGTTTTAAAATACAATATATTTTAAAGAACTTGAGTAACGTAGCTCTTGATGCCAATTGTGGAAAACTAGAAGGTGTAGAACCCTGTAAAATTCCTTTGTAATGATTATCGTTAATAAATAATAATCCTCTGTTACTGTTATTAATTCCCATTTTCTCAGAAAAATTTGAAATTTTTCTTATTATATTTATATATCGTTGTCACGATATAATATAATTCATGAAATGACGGAACAAATTCTCGACACGTTATTCGAACCATAAACGTTTCATTTAATCCTAATTAAATTCACTAATCCTTAATTAACTACCAAACGGACCCTTAATTATAAATTTCAGCCCACCACATTACTCGATCCATTACTATTCATTCAGCCCAGATTTTTGGCCCAATTTCTTTATTAATATTTCATAAGTTCGACTAGTTTCAAGCTTACAAAACGCTTCTCGTTCACACGATTCTTACACACAACGTATATATATTTTTGCACCATCTATGTTCCCACCTAGCCGTCTATTAGCATGCCAAAATTCGTAGTCTAATATCGAGGTTTACTATGTTTTTACGAGGCAAAGCGTTTGCCCCAAAACCATTCAACTCGACATAGTAACAAATCCAATACTTGACCATTTTCACTCTAGTTTGTTTCTATGATTTCCAAATAACATTTCAAGTGTTATTTCATGTTAAAAGTCGAATCATAACAGCTAGGGATCAAGAATTATACAAAATCTCAAATCGTGTACATATATATGTTCTAGTCGACATATATATAAATCACAAGGACATATTCCTTATTTCTAGCTCACACAAGGAGTTCTTAAGGTCTTAGGGAGTATGGTGAGTCATTTAGAACTCATATATTCACTGACATGCATAGTTCTTTTTGTTTCCTTGAAATATTTACACCTTACGTGTTCTAAAAATCTACTATGTGTACACAATCCTCATTCTCTTATTTCTTTCATTAAAAACACTCAATATCACTCTATTATACTCTCAAATATCCTCTGAGAAGACCAGAAGCAAATCATTCGTGCGTTTGGAATTTATCAAGTATATCGGGTTAATTTTTATAAATCGTTCCTTGGGTTTATAAGTTAACGTGGGATTTCTTGGTTTCTAATCCTTCACTCTCGACTCCCTACCACCCAAGAGGTGTAGTAAGTCATTACAATCTCTTTTGAATCCATTCTCTACGTTATATATTCCATGCATCACTTTAAATTTTGTTTTGAACATATATAGTTTCGTATCTATATTTTTTTCGTACATAATCATATATAGAACCAAAAACGTGGCTAGCCTCTATCTTGGAAGGCCTAGGAGTCACGTAGCACACATATTTCACGTTTACTTCAACGTTACATGCATCAAACAAGTTCATTTTGGATCTATCAAACTCACGTATAAAAACTGGAAAACACTTAGAAATATTCTAAGTCTTTTACTAAGATGAAAATGTCCTTGGCAGCCTATAAAACGCACGTATAAAATAAAATCTAGCTTAACGAAGGTATCGTATTTTTACACGACTCAATTGACCACCTAGCTAGCTACGATTTTCATTTAGACAACATGTTAAAATATCCACGTCTCGACACTTTAAATTGGACAAAGCAATTCGACAAAACTGGTTTACAAAAACAAAACATTATTAGCGAGTTGGGCCTTAAAGCCCAATAAGCTGTTTTTAAGCTCCTCGAATAAGCTAGCTTATTTTTGACTTCTGATATGAATTTAGAACATGAAAAACTATAATTTTGATAATCTAAACTTGTCTCACGATACACGGTTTTCAAAACGTTATTGGGCCTAAGTTACTAGTTAGCTCGTTAAGGGCCCATTAGTTAAAAAAAATAAGCTTTACACCAAATAAGCAGTTGCAATAAACTTAATATTACTTAAATAAGCCTCGGAAATTTTTGTATAATTTTTCTAATAATTTTTGTGAATTTGGACTAAAAATGTAACGCGACAACACCTAGAGGGACCAAAACTGTCAAACAGTTAAACTAAGGAATGGAACTGTAAAAAGCAGAATAATAAGGATAAAAATTGATAATAATTGATATTCCAAGCTTAGAATGATATATTGGACATTTAGAGGACTATAATTGTAGATTTTATATATAAAGGACTAACGGTGTAACGTTAAGGAAGTTAGGGTAAAAAGTGTAAACTAGAAAAAGAACAAGGACAAGGACTAAATCTACTTTATTTAAACATTTTTATTTTGTATTTTCATTAAATTGATCATATGCATATAAAGTTTTATTTTGTTTATATATATTTACTTTTCGTTAATAATATATATATAACGATATTATAAATTTTTATTTATTTAATTATCTCGATTTAAAAGGAAAACTGTCAAACTAATCTTGTTATATTATTATAAGCATAAGAATTTTATTTGCATATCATTTAGTCATCATAACGATTCCTCGATATTCGTTTCATATTTACCAAATAGTATTTGGTCAAATTCTCAGAATAGTTTACTTACCAGGTTATATATAGAAGCCGTTACTATAATCTCATCCGACTTTACTTTTCATCATATCAGTATCAATTAAGGTGAGTCATAGCCTCACTTTTACTTATTTTAAACTCCGTGAGGGGGATACATGCTATAAACAGATCACAAGTATTTTCTGTATGCTACCTGACTTGATATATGCCTAAGTTAGCTATTGCCACAAGACCCTTATTCATGAGCCATTAATCACTTGTATGTGAACGCGAATATAGTGGATAGATCTATTTAGGTTTGACAGCCTATCCCACTAATACTGGACGGGATGCCTTTTGGTTAGTCGTATTAGTCGCGATACATTATATTTGAATAAAAATAGGAATTGGCAAATCACCTATTACACGAGGGCAAAATTATCATCATTGACTTGATGATCACCCGCCGTTTTACGGTATTTGTTAACGTTTGCGTGTCATGAGACTTAGAGCAATATATATACTGCAATATCAATTTTTCAACTGATTGTATTTCCTATACAATCTTACTTGTGTATCGAACTGATTACTAAATTTCAAACTCTATGATTTCACTCAACAATTTTGTTGACTTTAAGCATGTTATCTCAGGAAACTAGCAGGAGCATAAAGCATGGAGCGGGCAAAATGGCAAACTATCTACTTTTCTAAATAATGGTGTAGAATAAAGATGTTTAACTCAGTTTAAAACATCAGTACTTTTAAGTGTTTTATTACTCTAATATGACCTTTTGTAACTGAATCTATAATAATGCAACTATGTGTTTTTAAAACGTCTTGTTTCAAGCCGTTTTCTATCATTATGACTTCGATCCTCTACGTAACACCCTAATTACTATTCCGCTGCTATATCAAAATTTGGGGGTGTTACAGAAGGGGGGTTGAATAGTTTACCGCTTTTTAAGTTAATTATCCTTCTAAAACTTTCGTATAATCAAAGTTATAATCTATGATATACTTTTATTACTATTGACGATATAAATAAAGATACTATCAAATATGTAAACCAAAAGATATTACGTAGCATGCAAGAATAAAGAAAGAAACAATCAAACCATGACACGAGTATTTATCGTGTTTCGGCTACAAGGAACTCTATTTTCCTTGCCCTACGTCCACGCCCCGAGTATCCAACTCGAGAGTTTCTTTCACTAGTCAACAAACTCCTTCTCGGTGGAGAAACCTTTACAATCGTCGCTTACACTTTTTCCGGTACAAAGCTAGATACCGAGTTCTAGTTCGAGGTAGAACCAACCTATCGTCGCCTAATTCCTTTTACCGACACTAGGCTAGATGTCGAGTTCTTTACACGGGTACAACCACTCCCATCGTCGCTTACACAATTTTACCGACACTAAGCTAGATGTCGAGTTCTTTACACGGGTACAACCACTCCCTACACACTATGTATTTTGAGGCCTAAAATACAAACCGATCACTTCTACACATGATACAACTAACGTATAAACTACCGAAGTCTATACACAACAAAGATAACAAGTCTTGCAACTTATGAGTTGAAACTTGTAACTTCTTGGATGAACTTGTGAACTCCTTTGCTACATTAGAGAATCACACAAGTCAAATGTTACTGAGTTAGATGAGAGGATATGTGAATAATATAGCCTAAAGTGATGAGGGATTTCTTGCAAGTTGTTTGGTATTTATAGACAACCAAGTGTCAGCTCTGGCGGAAACGGCGGCACCCTCAGAAGGGTTCCGCCCGTGTACCCCCAGGGTTCCGCCAGAACTGACATGTCCAAACTTGCACACAAAGTAAATCCCTCCAAGACAAACAAGGTCACATCAATCTATATCATGCATTGACTCAATGAGAAGTACTTCCAAAGTTGTGTAAGAACCAAAGATGGTCAAACACACAAACTTACTATAAGTGCACATTGATGAGATGTGACACTTTCTTTTTATGGAAGTAAAGACTATGTTATGACACACAAGGTCACATCAACTTATGTATTGACTCAATGTGGAATACTTCCAAAAGTGTGTAAGAACCAAAGATGGTCAAACACATAAACTTTCTATTAATGTGATGTGACACTTTCTTTTTAAAGAAATAAAAACTATGTTTATGTTTAAAAAGAAATGTTAAGTCTAGGTTATACAAGACTTAAAACTAAAGTGATGAATTACTTATAAACTAAAGTTTGTACTTTGTCATTAACAAAACTTAGCAAAGATCGTAAAATATAAATAACATTTTTAGACGATATTTGTATTAACATACCCAAATTTCTCTTTAGATTTGGAAAGAAAATAAATAATCAAAGGACTAAAATATTATATATTATAGCATATGAAGTTTAAAACCTAGAATGTAAATTCATTATTTGTAACAAGATAATCAAAAAATATTATACATCTTCTTCTTCACTTCCCTTATTCTTCCTTTAAACACACACACACATTAAAAAACACACACACATATAAACACAAACGAAATAAGTATAAGCGAAATAATAATAAAGAAAACTTGGATGACGCTCGTCATCAATATAATGCGGTACCTATAACACACCACACGGTGTAGTATACCGGCGTTATAAGCACCAATTTGGCCCTTTAACGCGCGTATAAAATGTTGCACTAAACACTCTTAGGGGTATGCATGACAAAGCCTTGAGAAACAATTAAGCAAGTTTTGAATCAACTTGAATTAACAGGTTGGTTTGAAGCTTTTGGAATCCATTAACTGATTAGGTTATCAAGTATTATTAAACCACTATGTGTAAAGATTATATAGACAAACTCTAGCGGATTTTAAACCCATAAAAAAAGCTTGGGTCGGCTAATCTACTGTCTGATAAATAGAACAAATCTTAATAAGTATCAAGCTGAGCTTTTAGGGCAGAAACCAAGTCTTACATCGGAAAATAAAATAAATTAATTCCTACATATAAGATTGTAGGTTCAAACCTCACTAGTTGCAAATTTTAGGGTAGCCAATGAAATGGTCAAAGACGATCACAGGAAAATATCTCAGTGAGGTTACGTACATCTGAGTCAAACCCGCCCTCACTAAAAAAACCCTGAAATTACCATTTGCCTCATATAAGATTGATGGACTACATTCTCGAGTGCTAACTGTTCTTAAATTGGCAACCCCGTGTGTACTTAAATGTTGAGCGATTGGGTTCAGTAGTGATATTCATTGGATATACATCTTTGGGGGGGGGGGGTGTTAAGGAAATGGTCAGGAATTGTCACGAAGATGCCTCAGTTAGGCCAAGACTCGCTCTCCTTCATTAACCTGAATTTACATGTACATACACTGTCTAGTGCCAATTGCTTTTAAATCGAAAACTCCATATGTATTTACATGTTGAGCATTATGGCCTAATTGAGCTAGGATTGAATACAAATGTATATCGTGCAAGTGGCGTAACCCAATTTTGAGATAACTTTGTATAACATCTGAAACTGCATGTCATATGTGGTTTTACATTGGTATTTGCCTCTTGAAACAAAAATACTATTTACATTCAAACCATCCAATTAACGAGAGCATTGATAACTTCGTCTATTGTTGAGTCGACAGAATCACTAACATGATATGTTTGATTGTAAATTAACAAAGCAATATCTAACACTTAATCAACAACTTTAAAAAGATAACCTAGTGGTCGATGTCTAGAACTCACTAATTTAAGCTAATGTTCATACTTTACATGCTAAAATGTTTGAGCTAACTTTAGGTTTAGCTTAATTTGTTGTAAAAGGAGGACTCTTAATTGTATCTAAAATAAGAACTTTGCGAATACCTTTATAATTATTTAATAGGACGGACTTTCTTATAAACAAATCATTTAGTTAGTCTGAACTTTGCATTCCACGCGCTGTCCTTGGACGAGACATAAGGTTTAACCAAGATTATTGATTATCAACATTTTACAAAAGTTTATTTAAGAGCCATGGGAACCGTGGCATGAGAGCCTCACTAGTCCTATGTGGCATGGCTTTTGGCATCGACAGTTTTGAGCCAAGACACCGACCCTCCATGCGCGAGTTGTTGAGCCAGTTTAGTGGCAAGCGTGAGTTTTGTGTTTGTGTTGTGTTGTGTGTGTGTGTGTTTTTTTTAATGTATCTTCAAATGGGTTTGTGTTTGTGTTGTGTTTTTTAGTGTGTGTGCGCGCATTTTTGTGCGTGTATGTTTCACTGTTTCAGTGTGTGTATATGTGTAAGGAATATGAAAAAGACGATCTTTTATTATTATTTTGTTTTATTTATTTTTATTTTCTGTTGGACTTGGGCTTACTTACTTTAAAAATAATTATAATTTTTTTTAACTTCTTTATAAAAATGTAATCTATATTTTTATTTGAATAATTGAAAATTAGTTGGTTTGCAAAAAGTGAAAAAAAAAAATAAATGTTGGGTGATACACTTTTGACTCAAGCCGATAATAGACGTTAGTATAACCCTTGTTTTTAAATATGTTTATTATAATTACCTTGGCCAAATTGGTCAAGTAATTACCCTACACCTTTGTTATGTACTCATTTTTAGTACAAGATACTCCTATTGAACCTCTCTAAGCCTATCCTTTTCACGATTCTTGTGATATTTCGATGGATTTCGATTAATGAAGGAACATTGTTTACAATCCACGAAACTACCTCGAGCCACGGAACCTAGCACTCTAAGATCTATGGTCTAAACCAACTAGCTTAAACCAAAAATTATTGTAGGTATAAATGGATTTTCCATTATATCAAAAAAAGTAAATTCTAATGCTTAATAATCAAACCACCAAAAATCAACCACGTGTACACCTCTGTCTCAACAAACAAACAACCAACAAAACATCTACGTACCATGAACCTAAACTTTCCAAAAACCAACCATAAAAAAACCAAAAATTAAAATATAATAAATTAAATAAAAATAAAAATTCATATTATCTTCTTATCATCGTTTCCATTTCCACTCTCTCCGCCGGGAAAAAAACCCAACCATTCCCTCCGGCGACTAATGACGTCATCAATCCCATACTTACCAGTCACACCACCGTTAAACACACACCAAAACACCGCAATTCACACACTACACTCAAAACCCATAAATAAAAACCCATCCTTTTCATCTCAAACGTTGAAAAAACTCACTTCCGGCGGCGCGTGTATCCCACGCGCCTACTCGTCGCACCAAAACGCAGTATTTCACACACTACGATTAAAACCCNCGACTAATGACGTCATCAATCCCATACTTACCAGTCACACCACCGTTAAACACACACCAAAACACCGCAATTCACACACTACACTCAAAACCCATAAATAAAAACCCATCCTTTTCATCTCAAACGTTGAAAAAACTCACTTCCGGCGGCGCGTGTATCCCACGCGCCTACTCGTCGCACCAAAACGCAGTATTTCACACACTACGATTAAAACCCAGAAATAAAAACACAACCTTTTCGCCTTCCGGCGGCGCGTGTACTCCACGCGCGTGTTCCACGTCGTACCCTTTTATTGGGAAAGTGGGTTTGCATAGGAGGGAAGGGAATTTTAATATACTGTCTTATGGTTCAAGTTCTGATGGTGGATCAACGGTTGCTGTGAAAGGTGACGTGTCACAGATATTGTCGGCGGCGTTGCCGGTTGTGGTGGCGGTTACGGCGGTTGCTGCGTTAACTCAGCCAATGACATTTACATGGTAATTAGGTTTTGTTTATTGATCATAATTCATAAGTATACTTTGTTGTTTTTATTTATGTTTTTTATATAAAGCAATGAGAAGCTTTACGAGGTCTTTCTGTAAGCAGTCTCTTTACATTTGCGCGTGTATGACTGTCTACATCTTATCTCCTTATACCTCGGGATCATGACATTTAAGTAAAATGTTGGTTTAACTAACTTAAGTATGTTGTAAAGTAGGTGTGTTTATGTTGTTATTTGCCAAATATGTGTAAGCAAATATAGTGTTTGAGTGTTAGGGAATGTTAACTAGATAAGCTACTTTAAATGAACTTATTTTATTAGCTATCATAAAGCAGTTTGGAAATGTGATACCAAATACCCTCCAAGTGATTAACTCATTTAAGCTTGTATCAAACTTTTTTATTTTTCTATATAATACATAAACTTTCTAATTATGGACTTGACTGAATACACCAAACTGCATAATAGTTTTATTGTGACTAAATGACTGGTGTCACGTTAGCATAAGTTTATGATTAAATTAAATAGGAAAAGTAAGTTTTACGTGCTAAATAATTTTGTGTCAAGTTATATACATAAAAGTAATGAGCAATCCCAAACACACCCTTTATTCATAAACTGTACAATGTATGAATGTAATAAGCAGAGACACAATTTTAATGAGCAATTCCAAACACACCCTTTTGTTTATATAGTACTATCAGAATGTTCATTAAAATACTACAAGGGTCATTTATTATACTATTATTTTAATCCAATTAATATTAAAATGTGTTCTGACTTTTAAGATTTAGGGATTTGACATTTTAAAAGTTTGAAGCTTTTGGTTTTAGGTATATAATTTAATAGAAAGAATCTTTGTCTTTTATTACACTTGTGCAGGGTGTCAAAGGAACTCTATGCTCCTGCTCTTGGTGGGATCATGCTGTCAATTGGTATTAAGCTTTCCATCGAAGATTTCAAGCTTGCTTTTAAAAGGTCATTTTTAATTTTTAAGCTCTTCAGTGTATCGAAGTAATGATTTTGTTAATTATTCTCGTATCTTATGCAAGGATCATACAGACTGGCCCCTCCAAACCAAAATCTGAAAGGTGTTAAAGCTTCTTATTAGCTATCAGTTCAACGTTTACTAGCGTGAAATCAGTTCAACGTTTACTAGCGTAACAGTTTGAAATGTGTTTTCAAAGATCTGATTGTTTTATGTTCATTTGCAGACCTTTACCGTTAACTGTGGGGTTTCTTGCTCAATACATGTTAAAACCGGCTCTAGGGGTGTTTGTGGCAAGATCATTTGGGATGTCTCCGATGTACTATGCAGGGTTTGTGTTGATGTCGTGCGTCTCTGGAGCTCAGTTGTCTAGCTATGCTAGCTTCTTGAGCAATGGGGATGTGGCTTTGAGTATTCTGTTGACGAGTACAAGTACTATTGCCTCTGTTCTTGTTACCCCTCTTTTAACCGGTCTTCTTATTGGATCAGTAGTCCCGGTTGATGCTATAGCAATGTCAAAATCGATCTTGCAGGTACCAATCAAACTAACTCTCGGTGTTTAATATGAACTTTATGGACGTTGTTGGTTAGGTGTTGGGTCCATACAGGTAATTTTGGGTACGGTCGAAACAGTCGAGCTAGTTGACCTGGAACACTTCTTTTCAAATAATTAATGTCTTCTTAAATAACTATCTTATTCTGTAAGTTCGAGATTTATCCTATTAAAAACTGATTTTTTTATGTAAAAATGTTTCTGTAAGGATTTATTCATTATAAATATATTTTAGGCGACTCTCGATCCATTTGACCCGTTTCCTTTGGAAGCTTTTCCTTTTCTTCAATTTCTACTTGTTTAACATGTTACAGATTGAACATAACCCAAATCAACTCTTTATAAGTAAATGGGGTCATTCAAATACTTCTGATTTCTGAGTTTTGTTTGTTGATTTTGCAGGTTGTTCTTCTTCCAGTGACACTCGGATTAGCCCTAAATACATATGCAAAACCAGTCGCGTCTTTTCTTCAACCCGCGATGCCATTTGTGGCTATGTTTTGTACTTCCATTTGTATTGGTAGCCCTCTCGCTATTAATCGAGCCCAAATTCTTTCTGTAGAAGGTCTCAAGTTGGTTTGGCCTGTATTGACATTTCACACTGTGGCATTTACCTTCGGTTATTGGGTTTCCAGACTTCCGTTTTGTAGGTAATGCATTCTTTCAACACTTCCCTTCACATGTTTTATCATTTACTTACTGGAGAATCTTTTTGAGCTGCATTATATCTTTCTACATTCGATTTTTTTTATTTACTTGCTAAAGGGTCAAATTAAGCTGTGTTTGATCTTAAAGTGGGTTAAAAGCTTGGATTTTTTTCACCCAGCACAAAAATCATCTGTTACTTACATGGATCCTTTTTGACCCGTTACTGACTCTCCCGTTTTGCCACCTCTAAATTGTTTGATATTTTTGTAACTAGGCAAGATGAAGAAGTAAGCAGAACGATTTCACTATGCACGGGAATGCAGAGCTCGACATTAGCAGGGTTACTTGCTACACAGTTTCTGGGAAGCAGCCAAGCAGTCCCACCTGCATGTTCAGTAGTTGCAATGGCTATAATGGGACTCTGCTTAGCTTCTTTTTGGGGCAATGGTTTTCGAATTAGAGACTTACCATATTATTTTATCCCACAGACTGATTCAACGGTTAGCCCATGATAAAGTTCATTCATTAAAACCTTTTTTTGGGGTGATCATCCAGTAGAGCTTAATATAATACAGGTAGGTTAGTATGGGCCGTATGGCAGCTAGTAGATAGTATTTACATGATAGAAAACCTATGATATGCATGGGCTATAACAAGGGGCGACATACTTATGTGGAGTAAAGCCGCACACATAAAAAGACATGGGTGGAGCCGTGGAGGAAATGTTGGGCTTATTGTCTTTATAAAACGCGGAGCATGTTTGTTACGTGAATTCACACGAGTTGTTAATTAACTGTGTATAATTATAATTCAGTTTAAAAGTTGTGGCTCGATAACATTATCATCATGTGCAAGTGTTTCAAATCTTGGGTTGCTGGTTTCAAACTGAACGACAATGGGTTCGGGGATGATGCAGTGTACAGTTGTATGATATATTAGTCAATTCCATGGTTGTGCTTCTTTTCAAAATCATGTACAACAATATGCTTGTTTTAGTTCTGTGTTCAAAAAACTCACGATCTCATCTCTCTCCTCAGTCTATATCGTCACTATTATATGCGTCTTTCTTTCTATTTTTGTCAGATAACTCAACTGCCTTTACGTCTTTGTAATCAATATCTTTAAATTCAAGGATCAAAATTGTTTATTTTACTAAAACCATTATGTTCTTCTTTCTTCTAACCCTTAATATACACGGAATAACAAAATCAAAACACAAATAGCATATTTTTAAATGATTTGTAAATCATTAGTTATTCATCTTGAGATAAGTTATTTGGTTCGTTTTCATCCGATGGTGTGCTTGTTACATCGAGAGGATAGCAGAGATAAATACCATGTAACATAAATTTTTAAGCACACACATGATGATAAAATAAGGTGGAAGAATTAAGCTATTTGTCAGTTTTGAAGTAAATTTAAAATACCACACCAGTTAGAAATGGCACATGTTTTAATAAGCTACTTCATTAACATGGTCCAAATTATTAGTTGTGTAAAGCTTACATTGCCGACTATCTGTATTGAATCACAAATGAGATTAAATGTCATTTCGATGCTTCTTTTCATTATATTTAAGAGGTAAAATTTCGATGTTTCTTTTCATTATATTTAAGAGGTAAAAGAAAGAATAGCATTTTTTTTGATACATAAGGAAATTTTTTACTTTAAGAATGAAAGATGTTTATAAGAGTCTCAACATTAAGGGTATACATTTTGTGTAATGAGCTAGGGCTAGAGCTTGGGCTGGAGCTTATATTATAAGCCGAATGTTTGAAGCTTATATTTTTATAAAGCTGTTTGGCGAATTAGTTGGAGTTGAAGCTTATTAATGTAAAATCACATAAAAATACATCAAATAAAATTCACATATATTTTTCAGCTTTTACATGATAATTCATTATATTTTTAAAGGTATTTAAGTAATTTAACATTCATAAGCCCCTATAAGCCTCATTTTATGAGCTTGGACTCATGGAGGCTTGTAAGCAATTAGTCTTCATAAGCCTGTGTGACAAACAAGACTATTTTATAAAATGGTTTATTTTAAAAGCCCAAGCCCCGATAACCCCTATTAGCCTCTTGGCAAACATAGGGTATGTTTGGTGAAATGGGCTGAGGCTGGAGCTGGCACTGGGCTAGGGCTGGGCTGAGGCTTATATTATTAGCCGAAACTGATATTTGTATTTTCATAAACATGTNGAAATTTTTTACTTTAAGAATGAAAGATGTTTATAAGAGTCTCAACATTAAGGGTATACATTTTGTGTAATGAGCTAGGGCTAGAGCTTGGGCTGGAGCTTATATTATAAGCCGAATGTTTGAAGCTTATATTTTTATAAAGCTGTTTGGCGAATTAGTTGGAGTTGAAGCTTATTAATGTAAAATCACATAAAAATACATCAAATAAAATTCACATATATTTTTCAGCTTTTACATGATAATTCATTATATTTTTAAAGGTATTTAAGTAATTTAACATTCATAAGCCCCTATAAGCCTCATTTTATGAGCTTGGACTCATGGAGGCTTGTAAGCAATTAGTCTTCATAAGCCTGTGTGACAAACAAGACTATTTTATAAAATGGTTTATTTTAAAAGCCCAAGCCCCGATAACCCCTATTAGCCTCTTGGCAAACATAGGGTATGTTTGGTGAAATGGGCTGAGGCTGGAGCTGGCACTGGGCTAGGGCTGGGCTGAGGCTTATATTATTAGCCGAAACTGATATTTGTATTTTCATAAACATGTTTGGCAAATTATCTTAGGCTTGAGCTTATTATTGCTAAATTACTAAAAATGACATAATTAAATAAACTTATAGTATATGTTTGATATTTTTGTGGGTGAATAAGTAATTAATAGTTTAAAAGCCTGGTGTAAAAATTTTAACCCCTTTTATTGGGCTAGAGCTTATAGTTTTAAAAGCCTTCATGAGCCTCAACGCCAAACGAGACTTATTATACAAGCGGCTTATTTTAAAAGTTTAAGTCCCCCGTAAGCCTCATTAAGCCCTCTCCCAAACAAACGCATTAGCCTAAGGGTATGTTTGGCGAAAGTAACTGTTGCTGGAACTGGAGATGGTGCTGGAGCTAGTGCTAGAGATGGAGATTATAAAAAAAGATTATTTTTATAAGCTACATGAAGTAACCTTTTATTTTAAGAGATTATGGAAGATTATTATTTTTTTTTATAATCTCTTATAAGTTCTGTCTGCCAAACAAAGATTATTTTTTAAGTAGCTTATTTTTTTAAAAAAATAGCATAATCTCTCCATAATCTTCCATAATCTCTTGCGCCAAACATAGATATCGAAGGGAGATTAAAGATTGTTGAGTTATTTCTTTTTTAATGAATAATCATATTATTGGAACATAGAAGTAAAACAAGCACATTGTTGTGCATGAATTTGAAAAGAAGCATAGACTTGGAATTGACTCGATATATTAAAAAGCTCTTTAAGTAGTTGTAAGTTTTAAGTTGGTTACAAAAAATAATCAGCTGATGAAATGGTATAAACATGGGAAACATTGCCTGCCGCGTTGCGGCGGGGCTTTTTAGGACATTTTTTTTTTCATTATTGTTTGCGGCCGAAAGATAATTTATTATTTTTTTTTATTATTTTTTTTAAGGTGTGTTTCAAACTATTTTTTTGCTTTTTTTTTTCTTTGTTATTTTTTTTTATGAAATGAATATGTGTTCTTTTTATAATGTTGTTGATAATCTACGGCCGTTTGGTGTTGCCAGTGAAAAATTGTGTATTTTAATAACGCGACGGGANTGAATATGTGTGTTCTTTTAATTGTGTTTTTTAATAACGCGGACGGGAATTTGTATAATTAGCTTTTATTTTTAGGCGGACTTCAACGTTGTTATTTTAAATGATTATTTAACTTATATTTTGTGTTTATGATTTCACAGGCTCACTGTTGGCTCAAATTTGTTTTGTGAGAGTTTTTTTATGTTATTAAGATCGAAAGAATGGTAGCTGATGTATAAGGTGCATCTGAAGTTTAATCGTGGATTATTATTATTATTATTATTATTATTATTATTATTATTATTATTATTATTATTATTATTATTATTATTATCAACACTTTTATTAAAAATTATTATTATTATTATTATTATTATTATTATTATTATTATTATTATTATTATTATTATTTTGTGTTTTTTGTGTAATGTTTTTTAAAGTTGGTATTGTAATGTTAATGTATTTTACTCCTATTTGATGTGGTAGTCATGTTTTATGGATTAGGTATTGTAATATGAATTTTTATTTAAAAGAATGACAACTTATTTTCGAGCACGGATTCCTATTTATCAATGATATTCTAATGATATTCTATGATCAATACAATTGGTTGAATCCCGTGAAATCATTTCATAGAAGTTCATTGAGACCGCAGAAGACAAACTTTTATTTATTACAAAAAGAAAATAGAGTGCTATATCGCATGATACATAAAATATAACAGTCATCAATCTGTGTTACAACCAGAGCCTTTAGGGACGGACAAGTCTCTCCCCTCTAGGGGCGATTTCAGCCACCTCTATCCCTTCTATTCCGGTCACAAAACCACCATCAATCCGCCTCTCTTTCCCTCTATTTTGAAGGATATGCAATCGGATTTGATGTGTTGTTGATTTCTGGATAGAGGTGTATTGATTTTTTTCTTGAAATCGTCCCTAACCAATGTTGATTTTAACCCTAAATCGTTTTTTAGGATTTCAGTCGAATATTGGTTTTTAAATCGATCCCTTCATCTGATCTTCATAGGTCGGTTTCAATTAACTACATATAATAACAAGGGTCGATTATTACGTGTGTTCTAATCCTTAAAGTCGAATCTCTTTTAATTCGTCTTTTTTGGACTTTTTTTAGGGTTTCGATCTGTTAGGGTTTCATGGGGTGTTTGATTGCATCTGGTTCATGCTGATTGTTAATTCGAACATGGTGCGATTGGTGCTGCTGCTATATCCCTTGATGTTTAATCGAAACCCTTTTAGGGTTTTGGTACTATTGATTTGCAAGTAACCCTTCCATAGGGTTGTGTATACGGTATGTTCCTTTATGGATTTCTTATCTATTGCAAGTCGATTTTGGATCGTGGTTCATCATTGGTATGTGGGTTTGGGAGAGTGAAAGTCATGATCTTCATGTGTAAGTCAAGTTTATTTGATTCTTGTTCAAAAATCAATCTTGGGAAGCTGCTGGTCGTTTTGGTTGTTTTGATTTATTGGCTATTATTCATCAACTTCTACGATCACTAATGGAAGTTAGGGTTCAACCCCTATTGTATGTACGAGTCCGTTTAAGTCACAAGTTTGGTTAGTAATAATATCATTTGAGCATATTCTGACTTGGTGGATGGGACTTGTGGTTTTCAAGTAACCCTCTCGTTAGGGTTTTGGTTTGTGCCTGCTATCTAAGACCTATTTACTGATTCTTATCTTATCTTGGTCTTGGATTTGTATTTGATGGAAGTTAGGGTCAAATCACCCAATGGTTATGTTTTATGCTTGGTCTCATACTTATTGCTACTGCTCATGGTGCTATGATTAGTGTTGCAGTATGGTTCATAAGTGTGGTTATTATGGTATTGATGGAAGTTAAGTTTGTGGGGACTCTTGTTCAAAACCCCATTCACATGATGCCATGCACTGTGGGTATCTATCTTACTGTGGTTATGGTGATTGTGGTGGTTTGTTTGTGGTGTTTTCTACTACAAACTGAATTTATGATGAAGATCGCTTGGATGTTTCTACGTGGATTCTTCATGGAAGTTAAGGTGAACCGCCAGAGTGATATAGAAGGCTCAAGTGATTTTCTTGAGTAGTATTGTTAATTTTATGTACTTGTATCATTATTGGTAGGTTCATTTTATTGTAAGTTATAGGAATGGTGTGTCATTCTTATATTCGAGTCTGTAAGTGTCCTAATGTCACACCCTGAATTTACCTGTAATATGGCAGCGGAATTGAATTTCCCGGGTGTAACGATCATGGCATCTCATACAAGGTTACATTGAACGACCTAAAGTGTCGTTTTGTAAATACAACGTTTGATCATTTTATTTAAAACATAAAGGTTTACAACATAGGTCCCAAACAGTTTTACACATTTATTGAAAATAAAACAACAAGATCAAACGATAGATAAGTGCATTGACATAANATTGTAAACTCTTGTGGTCTGTGAATACTACGCACTTTGTACCATGGAGTTCAAAAACGAGTGGTATATTGAGGAGGAGATTGAGGGTTTGGTTATTGGACGAGTTGGGATTTTATCTGTCAATGAATAGGAACTCCATGGTTATTTGTACCATGGAGTTTGTGGCTAATTCTCGACCATAATAAGCCACAAATGACAGCTTAAGTTACCACCTTGCCTATGAAAGTTCCCCTATTATACGGTGGTAATTCTCATCATTACATTATATGGTTATTTGTACCGTAGTAACATCTCATCATTACATAATAAGCCACAAACTCCATTCATAAAAACTGCCCAGAAATGACAGCTTTAGCCTAAAATACCAAACTTCTCGACCATTTAGCATAAAATCTAGACACTTTGAGCAAAACTTCACTTCTGAACATTTTGAGGCTTGGTGCTAAGCTTTCCAGAAATACTAATTTTACTTCCAAACTCTCAATATTCACTGTTTTACAACTAATTTTCCGAAGCCATTTTTAACCGTACTTCCAAAATTTCTAAGTGTTATATTTTACGTCTAAAACCTATATTTCACTATATTTCACTATATAACTATTATATAACATTGTTAAACCATATAAACATGTAATAATCACCATGACCTTATACGAAGATGTAATCTATATTTTCGCCAACAATATATATTTTGAGTTCAAAAACGAGTGGTATAGATATTAGTGCAAGTGCATACATAAACCGAATTCATAATCTAAATTAGATTACTTGCATTCATTATAGGTTGCGATTAGGAGATTGTACCTCATTACCACAGCTCATACCTTTCCGTTTATACCATATCTTGAGGTGAGTTTTCATAGCCCCGTATGCATTCTTTTATTGTTTTCAAATCCCACGGGGGAGAATACATTGCACCATTTTTCCGTACGGAACTAAGTATACCAAACCATATACAATGCTTAAGTTACCACCTTGCCTATGAAAGTTCCCCTATTATCATGAATCGTTAATTGTATTTAAGCGAGAGTGAGTGGATAGATCTATTGAGGGTGACGCCTCCATACGTGTTGGGGTTACCGACAGTCAAGCGGATGCATTTCATTTTTATTCATATTAGAGTGTCTGGCAAAACACTCTTTAGGGGCATTCCATACAGTCAAGCTTCGGGGTCATGAGCTTAAGTGCTATTGTATTAATTTTCATTAACATGTGACGGGTAGTCATACATATATACTTATGGTTTCCGTATAACTTCCATTTTATAAACCTATGATTTCTCACCAACATATTGTTGACGTTTTAGCAAAGTATTTTCAGGTAACTAGTGTATCATCATGTGACTTGCATTGGACAAACATGGAGTCGAGGATCGACGCGTCTCACTGTTTTTATGTCAATGCACTTATCTATCGTTTGATCTTGTTGTTTTATTTTCAATAAATGTGTAAAACTGTTTGGGACCTATGTTGTAAACCTTTATGTTTTAAATAAAATGATCAAACGTTGTATTTACAAAACGACACTTTAGGTCTAGGATATAAGGACAAACTAGTTCACTATAGTCTAGGATATAAGGACAACCTAGTTCACTATAACCTTGGCTCTGAGACCAATCTGTCACACCCTGAATTTACCTGTAATATGGCAGCGGAATTGAATTTCCCGGGTGTAACGATCATGGCATCTCATACAAGGTTACATTGAACGACCTAAAGTGTCGTTTTGTAAATACAACGTTTGATCATTTTATTTAAAACATAAAGGTTTACAACATAGGTCCCAAACAGTTTTACACATTTATTGAAAATAAAACAACAAGATCAAACGATAGATAAGTGCATTGACATAAAAACAGTGAGACGCGTCGATCCTCGACTCCATGTTTGTCCAATGCAAGTCACATGATGATACACTAGTTACCTGAAAATACATTGCTAAAACGTCAACAATATGTTGGTGAGAAATCATAGGTTTATAAAATGGAAGTTATACGGAAACCATAAGTATATATGTATGACTACCCGTCACATGTTAATGAAAAAAAAAATACAATAGCACTTAAGCTCATGACCCCGAAGCTTGACTGTATGGAATGCCCCTAAAGAGTGTTTTGCCAGACACTCTAATATGAATAAAAATGAAATGCATCCGCTTGACTGTCGGTAACCCCAACACGGATGGAGGCGTCACCCTCAATAGATCTATCCACTCACTCTCGCTTAAATACAATTAACGGTTCATGATAATAGGGGAACTTTCATAGGCAAGGTGGTAACTTAAGCATTGTATATGGTTTGGTATACTTAGTTCCGTATGGAAAAATGGTGCAATGTATTCTCCCCCGTGGGATTTGAAAACAATAAAAGAATGCATACGGGGCTATGAAAACTCACCTTAAGGTACGGTATGAACGGAAAGGTATGAGCTGTGGTAATAAGGTGCAATCTCCTAATCGCAACCTATAATGAATGCAAGTAATCTAGTTTAGATTATGAATTCGGTTTATGTATGCACTTGCACTAATATCTATACCACTCGTTTTTGTACTCAAAATATATATTGTTGGCGAAAATATAGATTACATCTTCGTATAAGGTCATGGTGATTATTACATGTTTATATGGTTTAACAATGTTATATAATAGTTATATAGTGAAATATAGTGAAATATAGGTTTTTGACGTAAAATATAACACTTAGAAATTTTGGAAGTACGGTCAAAAATGGCTTCGGAAAATTAGTTGTAAAACAGTGAATATTGAGAGTTAGGAAGTAAAATTAGTATTTCTGGAAAGCTTAGCACCAAGCCTCAAAATGTTCAGAAGTGAAGTTTTGCTCAAAGTGTCTAGATTTTATGCTAAATGGTCGAG
The DNA here is from genome assembly GCA_014162995.1 of Artemisia annua. Taxonomy (NCBI): domain Eukaryota; kingdom Viridiplantae; phylum Streptophyta; class Magnoliopsida; order Asterales; family Asteraceae; genus Artemisia; species Artemisia annua. Next base: position 148,156 of record LBNU01001746.1, on the reverse strand, counting down.
AAGTTTGGTATTTTAGACTAAAGCTGTCATTTCTGGGCAGTTTTTATAAATATTTGGATGACTGTAAATTACTCATCTTAAGTCCAAATAACGAACGGCTTTTTGATTTGAAAACTAGGCAAGGTGCTCTAACTTTTGTTCCTTGTGGTCCAAAACTCTAAAACTGAGTCAATTGACGGGAAAATAGCTCTCAACATGGGTGTTTATAAGTATACTTAGAATATTTTCTGGATAAGTGCTGGTAACTTATATATGAAAATAATAACTTTCGAAAAATCATAACTAATTCGTTATAAGGCCGATTTTCAAGTTCTTTATATCCCCGGAAAGGTAAAAAGATATACTAACATAATTTCAGTAGTTTGGCAAGTTTTGAAAAGGTCTAAGGCTCGTTTTTGACCAAAACATTTCGTACATCAGCAAGCATTTTCCGGAAATTTGCGTAAGTCTAGTAGTAACTTGTTTTTAACACAACTTCTTCGTTATAGGTCCGTTTTTAGTGGTTCAAAAGGCCATAGTTTCATCTAAGGATGTATTTTCTATATCTTAGGTCCAAAATATACCAAGACTCACTGAATTTTTCTAACTTTAAAAATAGGGACAGAATGTTTATATATAGTTCCAAAAATGATATAACTTGGTTTGTACATGTCCAAATCCACTACTATCAACAACAACTCATCCCTTAATCTACCATACACCTTCTTAGGGTGTCATGGGTTCCCTAATATCACCACTTCAACCATTTCACCAATATTTCATAAGAACTCCATTTTACACATAAAATGATAGAAAATTAGGTTTTTGTGGTATAGACTTCATAGGCAAGTTCAAAAATGAGATTTCTACATAAACCTAACAAGGATTTCATGGTGAAATTTATAGAAAAATTAGTGGTTCACTTACTTGGAAGCCTTAACTCTTTTAAAATATAAAAACCTAACAATCCATAGGTTTATATCTCAAAACCTTGTAATGGATGTATCTACTACTTGAATATAACTTGAAACTTGAAAGATTTTTGGTCCTTCTTGGTCTTGAAGTTGGAACGAGCACAAGGAGAGCAACAAGAGAGAAAATAATTTTTTTGATCTATGAAATTTGCATGTAATAGATTTACTAGGAGATATTAGACATAGTGGAAAAAGAGTTGGGTAAATATTGGAGACACAAGTGTCCCTTGTGACACCAAAACCGGCCACCTCATGAAGAGGTGGGTGGTTTGTCATTTTTGTCCCACAATTTAATTTACGGGGTACCGTTTAGTGCATCGTTTGGTATTTTTAGCGTTATCGTGTACCGGGTTAACTAAACGTAAAATATATCGGGACTATACGGGATATAATAAAGTCGTAAAAATTATAAAAATATAATTTTCATACACATTGGGTATTTTGATAGGTATTGCTTTATTAATATACTTTTATTTGGTATATAGGTTCAAGTAAATGTTTATTATTTGGTTAACCACCAAAAATAAATAAAGTATATTTTTATAACCTAAATGGAAAAATAACTAATATAAAAATATATTAGTGCACTAGTGGAATTTGTTTGGTACATTAGGTTAAAAATTAATAACTTGTCTTATTATTTATATACAAATAAATAAATAAGGGTAACTTGAAAATATATATCTACGAGTGGAATAGAATGCAAATGATGTCGTGATGCAATGTAGACTAACCCTAGTCTAGGAAATGTACGATGGTTGAAAATGTGACTTAACCTACCCGGTCTCGTCAAATGGATACCCGTAAACCCTGTTTACGTGAAATGTTGAATTGAAATTCAATGAATAGGAAATGTCGGGAATAATGAATTGACCTGAAAATTTGAGAATTATGACAGTCGCCCATCCAAGGAGGAATTCAGTCCCTGAATTCAGCGGTTGTTGGTCTTGGAATTTGACTCGGTGAAAAGATGCGGATATTTGAGTCGCATTTGGTCTTCTCGTTCCCAAGTAAATTCGGGACCTCTTCGAGAATTCCAGCGAACTTTCACGATAGGAATTCGACTCTGCTTCAATTGTTTGACCTCACGGTCCATGATTTCTGCGGGTTCTTCCATGAAATTAAGCTTATCATCTAGCTCGATCTCTTCTAATGGAATGACGGACGTTTCATCAGAAAGGCATTTCTTGAGATTAGAGACATGAAACGTGTTATGAATATTGCTGAGTTCCGACGGTAGTTCAAGCTTGTAAGCTAACGGACCGACTCTTTCTAGAATCTTAAATGGCCCAATGTATCTTGGGTTTAACTTCCCGCGTTTCCCAAAACGTATCACGCCTTTCCAAGGCGAGACTTTCAACATGACTTTTTCCCCAACTTGAAATTCTAATTGTTTGCGTCGAATATCTGCATAACTTTTCTGTCGACTTCTAGCCGTTTCGAGTCTCTCTCGAATCTTAATTATCTTTTCAGTTGTATCCCGTACCAACTCCGGTCCGATACATTGTGAATCACCAACTTCGGCCCAACAAACTGGTGAGCGGCATTTACGACCATAGAGTGCCTCAAATGGTGCGGCTTTTATACTGGAATGGTAGCTGTTGTTATAGGAAAATTCGATTAATGGCAAATGATTAGCCCAACAATTTCCAAAATCGATCACATATGCCCTCAGCATGTCTTCAAGTGTTTGAATGGTCCTTTCACTTTGACCATCGGTCTGAGGATGATAGGTAGTGCTCATGTCTAACTTAGATCCAAATGAATCTTGCAATGATCGCCAAAAGTTTGATGTAAAACGACTATCTCTGTCGGAAATGATGGAAACTGGTGCGCCGTGCCTCGAGACTATTTCCTTGATATAAAGTCTAGTGAGTTGTTCCATAGAGTAAGTCTCTCTAATTGGTATAAATTTTTTTAGGGTTTAGGATGCACATATCTTTCATTGGGGACAACAGCTTTTATCATGTAAGGGACAAATTTACCGCATAAAGTTAGCCTTTAGGAACAACGGATCTCATCATGTAAGTGTCAATTGCTCTCATCAAGGGAGCAAGTGTTTAGGGACAATGGCTCCCATAAAGTAAGGTACAATTAATCTCAATAAGTGAGCCTTTAGGGACAATGGCTCTTATCATGTAAGGGACAAATTGCCCTCATAAACTTAACCTTTAGGAACAACGGATCTCATCATGTAACTGACAATTGCTCTTTATCAAGAGTGCAAGCATTAGGGACAACGGTTATCATCATGTAAAGTGCAATTGCTCTCATCAAGTGAGCAAGCGTTTAGGGACAACGGTTCCCATAAAGTGAGGTACAATTCCTCTCAATGAGTGAAACTTTAGGCACAACAGCTCTTATCTCAAGCGTTTAGGGACAACGGTTCCCATAAAGTGAGGTACAATTCCTCTCAATGAGTGAAACTTTAGGCACAACATCTCTTATCATGTAAGGGACAATTTGCCCTCATAAAGTTAGCCTTTAGGAACATCGGATCTCACATGTAAGTGAGAATTGCACTTATCAAGTGTGCAGGCATCAGGGACAACGGCTATCATCATGTACAAAGGCCGGGCAATTTGCTCTCTTCGATCCAAGTGCGAAAAAAAACAGCAGATATAATAAAGAGGAAACGAGAATACATAACAAATAAAAAAAGAGATACAAAAATTAGACACTACAACCACGTCGCCATTAGCGGACAACCGACTCTCTCTCCAATGGAAGAGACAGAATTGCCCTCATAAAGTTAGCCTTTTGGAACAACATATCTCATCATGTAAGTGTCAATTGCTCTTATCAAGTGTGCAAGCATTAGGGACAACGGCTATCATCATGTAAAGGGCAATTGCTCTCATCAAGTGAGCAAGTGTTTAGGGACAACGGCTCCCATAAAGTAAGGTACAATTGCAATCAAAGAGTGAAACTTTAGGAACAACGGATCTCACAATGTAAGTGTCAATTGCTCTTATCAAGTGTGCAAGCATTAGGGACAACGGCTATCATCATGTAAAGGGCAATTGCTCTCATCAAGTGAGCAAGTGTTTAGGGAAAACGGCTCTCATAAAGTAAGGTACAATTTCTCTCAACAAATGAGCCTTTAGGGACAACGGCTCTTATCATGGAAGGGACAAATTGCACTCGTAAAGTTAGAGTTTAGGGACAACGGATCTCATCATGTAAGTGATAATTGCTCTTATCAAGTGAGCAAGCGTTTAGGGACTACGGCTAACATCATGTAAAGGGCAACAATTGCTCTCATCAAGTGAGCAAGCGTTTAGGGACAACGACTCCAATAAAGTGAGGTACAATTACTCTCAATGAGTGAAACTTTAGGGACAACAGCTCTTATCATGTAAGGGACAAATTTCCCGCATAAAGTTAGCCTTTAGGAACAACAGATCTCATCATGTAAGTGTCAATTGCTCTCATCAAGTGAGCAAGCGTTTAGGGGCAATGGCTCCCATAATGTAAGGTACAATTAATCTCAACAGTTGAGCATTTAGGGACAACGGCTCTTATCATGTAAGGGACAAATTGCCCTCATAAACTTAGCCTTTAGGAACAACGGATCTCATCATGTAACTGACAATTGCTCTTATCAAGAGTGCAAGCATTAGGGACAACGGTTATCATCATGTAAAGGTCAATTTCTCTCATCAAGTGAACAAGTGTTTAGGGACAACGGCTCCCATAAAGTAAGGTATAATTGCTCTCAATAAGTGAGCCTTTAGGGACAGCGGCTCTTATCATAGAAGTAACAAATCGCCCTCAGAAAGTTAGCCTTTAGGGACAACGAATCTCATCATGTAAGGAAGTTATAAGAATGGCCGGAAATACATTCTTATAACTAACATAAAAAAACCCTCCTACACGTTTTCTCTCTGGTGACAAGGGCGACACAAAAAAACCTAACAACCCTAAGTCGTTTTTTCTAATTTTCTTCCTTGGATCTCTTGTTTTCTGATTCCTCTTATTAATCTAGTGATTTACATTCGTGTTTATCATTGATTAATCTTGTAGGGTGATTTAATCTTGAGTTTTTTTGGTTGATTTGAGGAGTAAAACGATTTAGGGTTGTTTAGTTTGAAAATCGATTTTCATTCAATCTGTTCTAATTGGTTATTCTTGGATCGAATTGAGTATTCTAGTGATTAAACGTTATGTTTATCATTGGTTTACACAAATCGTTGCTTGGATCTATGGTTTGAATCAGATCTGTGGAAGTCGTTGTTTAGGGTTTGTGGCCGCCTTGGGTTTGTTTAGATCGTCCCTTACCATTATCCATTCCAAGGTCGGTTTATGGGCTGTTTATATATACTGGGTCGATTTAATTCTTGATTGCACATATATTCAACTCTATTCGATTCCCTTTTTTAGGGTTTCGCCTTTTCTTGTGTAACATATCTGCTGGTGCTTCATTGTTTAATAAATCCGATTAGGGTTTGTTTATTATCTACTTGCAAGTGACCCGTTTAGGGTTTTGGAATTTACTAGTGCATCGTTCTTGGTGCTGTTCATCATTCGTGTTCCAAGTGGGGTTGAGAGAGATGTATGTGAGGCTGATCGCTTTGGGATATTAAGTTTATTGGTTTCTTATTCAAAAACCATTATGTACATGTTATCAAGGTGTGGATCTGGTTCGTGGCATGGTATACTTCGGCTGTTTGGTGGGGTTATCATGGTATGGATGTTGCATGTGCGTGGGCTGCTGCTTGATTGTTAGGATTTCGTATACCCTATGTTAGTTCATTTGTATTTGGTCGTTAACAGCAGATTTAATTCATTATCATTGGCTGGTGATTATGATCTATACTTATGATGTAAGGATCGATTGAGTGCCATACTTTGCACATTCGATCTTATGATGATGCATGTAACTCAAGGTCTATGGATCTAATGGTGTTGCAGCTTGATGGAAGTTAAGTTTAAGGGTCTTATTCAAAATCCTTAGTATCATCGTTCTTGGACTTGGTATTGATTCTATCCGGTTTATTATTTGGTTCTTTGATTGATGGTGCTCTATTAGTTGAAAGTTAGGGTCGGTAAACCCTATTTTCGTCTATGACCGATCAAGATACTTTGGATTTCAACTTTCTTGGATTGTTGGTGTTGCGGCTGGTCGTTATTATGAATGGTAGCCATTATCTAGGCTTGGTTGTCGGCTGCAAGTTCTTTGTTAGATCTATATGATGTTATCATGTAGTTTGTGTTATGTATGTGGGTTTCAAGAGAGAGATGGAAGTTAAGTTGTAGGGATCTTATTCAAAAACCTACCGTGTTCCTTGATCCTGCTGCTATTGATTATCATGATGTGGATCATTCTGTGGCATGTTAGGGTTTAGACCCTATTTTTGGTTCGGTTTGCTACTACTGATTGATGCACAACATGCTTTTGCTGGTTGTTCATGGATGTTAGGGCTGAACCTATTATTGTTAGTACAACGATTTAGCTAGTATGGTGGTATTGGTGCTATTGATGACGGTATACTCTTTGAATCTGCCGGTGCCTCTTTATTCATGCTGTTGGTCGTTTGTTGGAGGTTAAGTTTTGGTAGATTTCTTATTCAAAAAATCTTACCATCGTTATTGGTTTCGTTGCTGCTTTATTCATCTGATTGGTGTTACATTAATATTTTTGATGATGGAGTGAAGCTGTTACTATGGAAGTGCGTAGGTTTGCTACATTTACAATGAATAATCTGATTTGTGTTTGGTTTTGCACCTAAACATACACTGTTGGAGCAAGTTTATGCTTGCTGCTCTATCCGCGGTTTTAGAGTCCTTCACCAATTGTTGTGTGATATTTGTGAACTGAATTTCAAATTTGATGATCCATGAAGGGGTTCGTTGTGATTGATGGTGATCTTTTTGCTGTAAGTTGATGGATGTTAGGGTTTGGACCCTATTGTATGTTCATCTCTTGGTTGTCACATAGGTGCTCTAATTCTGATTCTTTTGAAGCATGGCTTGTGGGACTATGAAGATTATTATGGATGTTTGGACTACTATAACGATTTGAAGATAATAGCATTTACTTTGTTTTATTTTTATAGTCGTTGTAGTTTCTGTTCAATGTAAGTTTATGTTTAATGTAAATTATAAGAATGGCGTGTCATTCTTATATGAGAGTCTGTAAGTGTCCTCAGGGACTGAGATGAGGGAAGTCACCCTCATCCTATGTACTTCATCGCTTTTTGGTGTAATGAATTTTGCCGGGGTGAATTAACCCTTTTACCCAAAAAAAAATACATCTAACAATGACTTGAAATAAAAATACAATAAATCGTAACTCAAGTAGACACTTGGGTCTTCTTAGTCATCATAGCGATTCAGAACTTGCACATGGAGAAACCAATAACCAGGTTTCCCCGCCTTCCAAGTAGTACTCCACTCCATGAAAACAAGTGTTCAAAGAATTCAACACTAGGGATTAACCCTAACTTCCAATAACGTTCACTAGAGGTTTTGACTAAAAACCTACAAAGCTTAAACTCCAATAGTGAACAGCAGCATACTCCATAACAAAGTAGAAATCCGCAGCACTCCTTATCACTTGAACAATAAAATCGAACCACCAGCAGATCCTAAGAGTATGCAATCGTCAAAATCACCAAATAGGATTAAGAAACCCTAACAAACCTACCAGGAATAGTTGAAACCCATGTCATTAACGAAACCCACCAGGTATGAGCAATGGTTGAACCGATAATGACCTACAGCAACCTGATGAACAGCGAACCACCAACAGCAGGTTGTATCAAAGCAAGTGTTCAACGAAACCCAAACAAATTAAAAGCTGCAAACGCAGCACAAACCAACATGATCCAATACAGCTTCATTAATAGATATAATAAATTAATAATACGTTGATTGGAATAAAACACGACATCTGTAATGAACCAACATCCATATCGACCTGAAGGGAGATAATCAGACGCAAAGAAGCAGAAACCAATCTCCAGAATCGATCATAGGCAACCATCTCTCTCTCTTAAACCCACGTACATTCCACAAAGAAACCTAAAATAATCAGGCAAACCATTACAAACCCTACCAGTTTGACGTCCATCAAAACAAACCCTCACGAGGGTACTATCACCCCAAACCAGGAACGAACCAAGTAGAAACCTAAAAAGGTTAATAATCATTCAGCGCCAAAAAACCCGCAAAGGGTTATCAACCAAGAATAAAAACGAAACCCTAAAAATAGGATTTCGTATACCATGAAGCACATATCCCCAACAATCGACTGAAACTACGAAACCTAAAGGTTTTTAAACTTGAAGATCAGATCCAGCCGAATGAAAATACAACCAGATCGTACCTAGTAATAAAAAGTCGTTATAAAATCACAAGGATCTTAAACCGACATAAACATTAACCATGTACTATAAGACGATCAGCATAGAACCAACTGAAACCCTAAATAAAACGATTACCGCAAAAGATAACCGACTAGATAGGAAGTTAGGGTTTCGGCCAAATCAAAGAACCACAAGAAGAAAACCAGCCGCCATCAGATAAAAAGAATTAAGCACGCCACATCTTAGAAAAACACAACCCAATAATTGATTGCATACCACTTAAACGAATTTAGAGGTAGAGAGGCAATTATAGAAGTTGATTTTGGCTGGAAAAGAGATGAAGAGGTGGCGGCTATGGCTGCTGGAAATCACCCCTGATGAGATCCGTTGTTTTTTTTTGGGTAAAAGGGTTAATTCACCCCGGTAAAATATATTATCCAAAAAAACATTGAAGTACAAAGGACGAGGGTGACTCCCTCGACTCAGTCCCTTAGGACACTTACAAACTCTCATATAAGAATGACAGACCATTCTTATAACTTACACAAATGAACCAACCAATAATAACGGAAGTAAATAAAATGGTACAAAACTACTCAAAAATGCTTGAGCCTTCAAAGTCACTATGGTGGTCCACTTACTTCCATGAATAACACTTCAACTTACCCATTAAAACCATCCTACCTACAACGGGTATTCAATCGAATATCAAATTGATCACAAATTGCTTGCAATTTATCAGGTAGGACCACCTGATCATCATATCCGTCATAGTAATCTTCCATATCATTCAGAAAACCTCCACCCTCCATCTCCAAAACTTCATCAACTTCATCGTCCGAGTCTTCCAAAACTGATACTGAAGATGTAATATTTTTTTTTTTTTTTTTGTTTTGTTTTGTTTTTTTTTTTTTTNTCTGTTCCTAACCCCTATGATATACCTCATGAGGACTAATTTATACCCTTATGACATGATAAGGCCATAGCCGTTGTCCCTAAAAGGGTCCTCTCACCCTTGTTTGAAAAGAGCCAATAGGTAGCCTTACTTTATGAGAGCCGTCTGTCCCCTACACACACAATTATCGGTTGAGAGCAACTTTGCTGCAGCTCATATAGTGCCATGAGATTGTCAATTTGCCATTTAGATCATATGAAGATAATGTGGGCGTGTCCCGTAATGCTTGGCATGCACTTGATAACGAACACCATGAATTGACAGCTAGAACCAGTGACTGATGTGCAGACACTCCATTTGATGTTGAGTCCTAAAGAGAAGCCCTAAATCCTCCTTTGTTATGCAGGCACGATATTGTTCTCCTTAAATCTTATACTAGTAGTAATAGGAAGACCGTTGTGCCTAAAGGCTTCCCACTCTTTGAGAGCAATTGTAAGCCTTACCATTATGGGAACCGGCGTTGTCCATAGACGCCCGTTGCTCACCCTTTCTGATTGAGACAAATTTGCCTTTTACGAGAGCTGAGAGCACGATAGCTCTCTCTCCCGCGCTATGTCCCTAAGAGATAGCAAGCTTGCACATCTTGATAGAACAAGACTTAGACACCAATTGATACCTGATGACATGGATAGTACCGATGCGCGTTGTTCCCTACAGAGAAACAAAGGTAAACCATTAAGAGAGAGCGCAATATAGCTCCTTTTACATCCTGTGAAGAGAAACTGTTGTCCGCCTAAAGGATCACTTCTGTTGAGCACAGCAGTTTGATCACCATGAATTTACTTTATGGGATCGCGTTCCCTTGATAAAGTTGCCAGCTTGATGAGGAGCAATTGCCCTTTAGATGATGATAGCCGAGATGTCGCGTAATCCTTTCCGTAGTGTGTCACTTCGACTTATAAAATAGCAATTTTACATTTACCATGGATGAAGATCTGAGCACTTTGTTTCTTATATTATGTGTGCCATGCAACATATTATGTAGAACACCTTATCCTTTGTTCCTCATGTGTGCCCATTGATGACACGTTATAGCAGCGCTATTGTGCATAAAACATCGCGTGCTCCATCACTTGTTGAATTAGCGAATTAGTTACCGGAGTTAACTTTATAGCCGACCCGAATTGCTCGTCCTCCTATAATACAGTCGTTACTCCTTGAGTATGAAAACAATTGCGCCCGCTTTTACCATGATGATGAGCTGTCCCGTCCTTGTACAACATAATTGCTGCTTGGCACCACATTCCGTATTATAGAGAGCATATATATGACACCACTGTAACATGAGTCAGGAAATCTGACACTCCTTGTTTCCTAAAATTGGACTAACATAATTTTATATGCGGGCAAGTTTGTCGCTTACATTGATTTGTTTCCTGAAAAAGAGAGGCACTAAAGAGCGATCCGAACACAGGGAAGAATTCTCTCATTGTCTCTTTGCGCAAAGGCATAATTGTAAGCCAGCCATTTGTATCTCTCTCATGAAAGATGGGCTCACCCTTTGTGTTCCCCTTAGCATCGTCTTGCTGCATGCACCTTTTACTTTATGGTGATAGAGCGAGCAATCGTCTCTCTCTGTTCTCCTCTCTTAACAATGAAAAAGATAGACGCATTGCTCAGACCTTGACGTTGAGAGCAATTGCCTCGTCTCCTTAATAGACAGAGCTTTTTTTGTATTATGCGCGGTATGTCAATGCTAATGGCTGGGGCGCGAGCCTCCACTTTTTGATCCCACACATGGTTGCCAAAATTGTCAACTTATATGATGAGACCGTTAATCCTAAAGGCTAACTTTTGAGGGCAATTTGTCCGCTTCCCATTCCTGGTGATAAATTACATAGAACGAGCCCCAAGAAAAACGTTTGGCGCGCTTACAAAGGCAGGTGAGCGACGGTTTGAGATATCCCTCCACACCGCTACTCAAGTACCTTATGGACTTTACAGTTATGTGAGACTGCGCGATATAAGAAATGACACCCATTTCTTATTACTTACATAATAAAAACATACCCCCAACATGCCACAACATGTGCAACTTACAATAAATAACCTACCAATAATGACAAAGTTACTTAAATATTAACAATACTCTCAGCAAAAAACTTGAGCCCTCCTATATCATATCTGTTGGTCCACATTTAACGTTCCATGAAGAATCCATGGTTTATCCAAAGCATTAATTCAACATAACCATAGGGAATTGGCACCTAACTTCCCCATGCGAACCCGAAAACTTCCCACTTTAACGTACCATTTATCCCATTAGATGAGGAATTCTGCCAAGAAGGGATCTAAGGGTACTAAAAGCCACCATACACTTTATCCGAATGCTACAACCAGCAAATGTGATTAAGAACCAAGTAGTCATCAAATCAGTTGCAGCCGTAAAGCGTAACAAACAAATAGGGTTATAAAAAACCCTAACAACCATGCAGCATACATGCAATGATCACCCCATCCAAAACAGCCAAGTTACACATCGATCAAGAGTGATAACATTCAGCAACAATCTGCAACAAACCAAGGGTGATAAAACCCTAACCAGAAACGATCCACAACATGATACTCAATAGCAGCAGGATCAATGAATACCAACTAGGTTTTTGAATAAGATCCCTAAAACTTAACTTCCATCTCTCTCTAAAACCCACGTTCATAAAACAAACATCTTGATTCAAACATACAGTAACAAACACAAGCAGAAACTGCAGCTAATAAAAACCCTAACGAGGGTTTACTTCCATTCGACACAAATACAAACCTAAAAAAGGTTATGTAATCGTTTAGTACAGATCCATCACCAAATCGACCCTTATATAGGTATAATCAGTATAAACCGACTTAAGATAAGAATAAAGGGACGATTCAAAAAATCCATCAGATCGTATCAAGTAGAGGAGTTGTTTAAATATCACAAGGATAATTAAACCGACATATGTAAATACTGTAATACGATCAGCAGCAGCCCATATCAACGAAACCCTAAAAAAACGATAATGATATTGATGAAATTAGGGTTACGGATTAACAAATAAAAAGAGAGATCCGATTAAAAAACATGTTACCAACCACCCTCCAAAGAATATAGATGCCAAATTCGTATTGCATATCTCTCAAGAAGAGATAGAGAGGACGAATTGGCAGATATAATGGCCGGAAAATATATGAGGGTGGCGGCCGGAAATCTCCCCTAGGGGAGAGAGAATTCGTTTAGGGTTTTTTACTTTTTTGAAGATGTAATATTACTTGTAGAAGCATTGGATTGCTCCCACAAACTTCCACTAACACTAAGATCACCAACCGGACTTGCATTAACATTAGGGCTGCTGGAAAGCTCTTTAATAGGTTGCAAATCAGAGCCTTTCACATCACCCTCCACGTTGGAGACATTAGGAGCTAAATCAAGAACCTTCTCATTTTCCCATACATTCTCCATATTGCGTTTTAACTCATCAACCTTAATGTTATCTCTAAAATAGCCAAACTCGTTAACAGATAGAGACAAATCATTATTACCCGAAGGAGGAGCAGAACTTGGATGTTCATTAGGCTTGTCCTCCTTAGTAACTTGAGAAGAATTTGGCTTAGAGACAGGCCGATAAATGAAATTAGACTTAGGCTTGAAGAACCTAGACCCTTGTTGTGATTTTGTACCCTTATTACCAGCCTTCTTAACGTGAACTTTCTGCTTAGCACTTACATGTTCTGAATCAGACCCCAAAACAACTTGCCGTTTCAAAGCTTGACACATCCACTCCTCATGGCTAAATATCTTACAATGTGAGCAACGAGGAGGCCACCATTCATATTCAATATCAATGTATTCCGTGTAGTGGCCTTTCCCATTAGGAAGTGGTATATCAACTTCAACAAACTCCAATAGATCATGAACAGCGGAGACCTCAATGAGACATCGTGCATAAGAGTTACGACCCCAAGGGTTAATGCACATAGCAGAAGTACCCTCATCCATTCGCATGAGTCGCCCCACTCGTTCAGCAATCAACCTAACACCAGTTTCCGAATACACAACAGCAGGTAGTCTATGAAAACGCACCCATACGGGCACCTTAGTTATAACCCCCTTTTCCAATTTAGTATTCGCCACCCAATTATCTAAGAAGATTGGAGTTGATCTAATAAACCAAGGACCACCTTCTAGCACCTTAAGCAAACCTTCTTGTGACGAAAATTGGAAAAAGAAAAAACTACCCCGTAGTATAACACGTTGGAAACCAAACTTTGCCCAAGCATTCTTGACATAATCTTCCACCAAAGGAAACGCTAAACGTTGACCAATAAAATAACCGTATAACGTATTAGTAAATTTCTGACACATATCTTCAACCACGGTAATTGGAATAACGACTTTAGCACCCAAATTAGTACCCACACTTGGTGAAGCAGAATCTTGTGCCTTAGATTTGTTCACAATATTCGAAGTATCAACATCCGGTTTACAAGAAGCAGCCTCATCAAGAACTAGAACATGTTGTTGTGATGGTGGATCTTCGAATGTAACATGACCAGAATTCCCAAGCAAAACCCCATCAGCACACGGTGTCACACAAGCAGCAATGGGGCTGCTACATGTGTTTTTAACCCCTTCAACCAGCGTACTCAATTGATTAGTACCAGTAGATCCCATTGAACTAGCACCAACCTCATTAGGAAGCTTAAAACTCCCCGTTTTACCCGACAAACCTGTACGCTTAAGGATTGACTTCAAAGGCTGTTTTTCATTAACTATTACGTTACCATCAATATTCTTAATCCTAGCAGCCAACCCTTTAGTTGAAACAGACTTTCCTTTATTCAAAAACCCCGACTCCATCTCTCCAAAACCCACTTACAATTCGAAAACTTCCAGCAACAAAAAACAATTGCACCTTCACATATGAACAACAAACAGCAACAACGTGCACTCGTATGAATCTCAACTCAAACAGGTTACTTACAATAAAATCGTTACAAACCCCTAGAAGGAATTTGTTTATCAATGAAGTCCAGTACACCACCAACGATCCAAGAAAATCGTTATGGTGAAGATGCCCAGCCACAAAGCGTAGAAAATAACAAACCCAAAAAAGGGAATCGCATAGAATTAGAACCAGTACGCCAAAACCAATAGGAGATCGTCCCTAAAATATGTAAGTCGATTTAGGGATTAAGAGAGAATAATGAACCGACTATAGAATTTTTTTTTTGGGTAAAAGGGATTCACCCTGGCAAAATATATTAATCACAAAAAAAATGTTTAAGTACAATGGAATGTGGCTGACATGCCACATTAACCTCAAGCAACGCTTGAACAACCACTACAAACTAAAACTCTTGTGCTAATGCCAGGCCAAAAGCACACCAAACCTAGCTAAAAATCACAAGAACTAACTAGGAATAAAACCAAGAGGAATCTTGAATCCTATGAACGTCACACTTCCAACCAGCAACAGCAAAAAACCAAGTATCCATAAACCATGAATAGCACCACCTTGAAAAGCACCATATCTTTGCAGCAACAAATGACCAAATGTACATCAAAACATATTCGTTACATACTATTCTCATCACTTCCAGGTGTGTTAACTCCTGTGAGAGGTGAATCATTGAAAATAATGGTTTTGATGTCTCTTTACCAATAGCCATCACTACTGGAGTAGCCAAATGTTTAAGTTCGAAAACTATGGTACACCTGATAACCATCTGATTTGTTAGCAAATCAGCAACTATAAACGGATTTGAGTTGTCTTTACCTGTAGC
>LBNU01001746.1:114022-132759 GCA_014162995.1 Artemisia annua | reverse complement strand
AAACAAATCATCCGCAAAACATAAATTGAGAATATTCAAGTTAGCACAATGATGATGAAATGTAAACCGATCAGAATTCCGAACACGCCTCCTTAACATAAGAGTAAGTACCTCCATAACAAGCGTAAAGAGATAAGGAGACAACGGATCGCCCTGACGGAGACCCCTTTTTCCCTTAAAATAACCATGCACGGATCCATTAACACTAATGGAAAAAGACGTAGACGTCACACACTCTATAATCCAGCCAATCATGCGTTCATGAAACCCAAACCTACATAATGTACGCCTCAAAAAGTTCCAATCCACAGTATCATAAGCCTTCTGAATATCCACTTTAAAAGCACCTCTAGATGGACCTCGGTCAACATGATAATTATGCATAATCTCTTGAGTGAGTAAAATGTTATCCGAGATCCTCCTCCCCGGGATAAAAGCTGATTGATTTAGACTGACCAAAGATGTTAACACATGCTTGATACGGTTAGCTATAATCTTAATAATACATTTAAATAAGACATTGCAGCAAGAAATAGGCCTATAATCAGTAACCCGAGTAGGAGACGTAACCTTAGGCAAAAGAGCAATAACAGTGTGATTAACTTCTTTCAAAAGCTTACCATTAGTAAAAAACTCCTGAACCGCCTTAGTGATATCCATAGCCACAATATCCCACGCACCTTTAAAGAAAGCCGCCGTGAATCCATCCGGGCCCGGTGACTTATCATCACCCATCGAAAATAAAGCATCCTTAACTTCTTGTGCCGAAACATTCCGAGTCATATCCTCCGCAACATTAGGATCTAGAGTAGCCTCAAAGAGATCATGGTCATCAAACAGAACCGTATGTCCCTCCTGTCCAAGAAACGCAGCATGTTAACTCACGAAAGCATTAGGAACATCCTCCCCTTCGAATTGGACTCCATCCTCATTGGTGATAACATCAATCCGACTTCTAGCTTTCCGACTCTTCACTACCTTATGAAAATAAGCCGAATTAGAATCACCAGCACGCAACCATTCAACTTTAGCTTTTTGCTTCAAAAATTGTTCCTCCACTAGAAGAGCGTCATTATATGCATTAAGGTAAGAAGCCTCTTCCTCCCGGATATCAACATTAAACGGATCAGCATCAAGAGCTCGTTGAACCGTATCAAGCTCATATCGAAGTTTGATGACTTTATCATGAATATTCCCTTCATTATACAAGAGCTTACGAAGCGGTTTCTTCAAAGATTTCAACTTACTCACAACTTTGTACATATGAAAACCACTCACGTTCATATCCCAAAACTCCTTTACTTTCCCTTTAAACTGAGAATTCTGCACAATAATATTATAGAACTTAAACGGCTTAGGGGTGAACTTATGAGATGTAGGAATAGTGAGAATAGCCGGCGAGTGGTCGGATATTCTATAAGGCTGAAAAATAGCATGAGCTCCAATAAAAGCATCTGTGCAAGCAAGATTAGCCATAATTCGATCTATCTTTTTGAGCTTACCATCCGTCCCTCTCGGTTTTTGGTTCCATGTGAATTGCAAACCGGATCTATTAACATCAAACACCTCAATCACCTCAACACACTCCTTAAACTCACGCATGGCAATATCAATGACCGACGAACCTTCCACTGTATCCTCCAAATTCAGCGCCGAATAAAAGTCACCCAGTAAACACCAAGGACGATTCCGAACATAATGCTTATGAATAATCAGATTACGCCAAAGAGGACGTCTTTGAGTATACCTGTTATGAGCATAAATAAAGGAGCAAAATAAATCTTTCTTGTCAATCTTAAACCGAATACATGTATGAATCATTTGATCATCCATAGCAACCACCGTTAAATCAACATCATCTTGATTCCATCCCACAATAATCCGTGACCCTTTGTGACACAAATGACCATTCGAAGTCCATTCCCAATGCCGAAANAAAAGGACGTAGACGTCACACACTCCATAATCCAGCCAATCATGCGTTCATGAAACCCAAACCTACATAACCTACGCCTCAAAAAGTTCCAATCCACATTATCATCACCCTCCATGTTAGGGAACCTAGAAGCTAGATCAAGTACCTTCTCAGCTTCCCATACTTTCTCCATATCACTTTTGAGTTCATCAAGATTAATATTATCTTTAAAATAGCCAAACTCGTTAACAGGTAGAGATAAATCATCATTAGTACACGAAGGAGGAGCAGAGTTTGAGTGTTCATTAGGCTTGTCCTCCTTAGTACCTTGACTAGAACTCGGCTTAGAAACAGGCCTGTAAATGAAATTAGACTTAGGTTTGAAAAACCGAGACCCTTGTTGTGATATAGTATCCTTTTTCCCAGCCTTCTTAATGTGAACTTTCTCCTTAGCACTTACATGTTCATAATCAGACCCCAAAACAACTTGACGTTTCAAAGCTTGACACATCCCCACCTCATGGCTGAAAATCTTGCAATGTGAGCAACGAGGAGGCCACCATTTATACTCAATATCAATGTATTCCGTATAGTGACCTTTCCCATTAGGCAGCGGTATATCAACTTCAACAAATTCCAATAGATCATGAACAGCGGATAACTCAATGAGACATCGTGCATAAGAGTTACGACCCCAAGGGTTAATGCACATAGCAGAAGTACCCTCATCCATTCGCATGAGTCGCCCCACTCGTTCAGCAATCAACCTAATACCAGTTTCCGAATACACAACAGCAGGTAGCCTATGAAAATGCACCCATACGGGTACCTTGGTAATGACCCCCTTTTCCAATTTAGTATTCGCCACCCAATTATCTAAGAAGATTGGAGTTGATCTAATAAACCAAGGACCACCTTCTAGCACCTTAAGCAATCCTTCTTGTGACGAAAATTGGAAAAAGAAAAAACTACCTCGTAGTATAACACGTTGGAAACCAAACTTAGCCCAAGCATGCTTGACATAATCTTCCACCAAAGGAAATGCTAACCGTTGACCAATAAAATAACCGTATAACGTATTAGTAAATTTCTGACACATATCTTCAACCACGGTAATTGGAATAACGACTTTAGCACCAAAATTAGTACACACACTTGTTGAACCAGAAACTTGTACCTTTAAGTTATTATCAATATTCGAAGTATCCGCAACAGGCTTACTAAGATCAGTTACAACAAGACTTGGAACATCATGTCGTGAAGGTGGATCTTTGAGTGTATCATCATGACCAACCTTCCCAATCAAGACCCCATCATCACACGACTTCTCACAAACAGCACTAGGGCTGCTATATGTGTTCTTACCTTCATCAACAAGCGTACTCTTTAGATTAGTATCAATTGACGCACTAATAGAACCATACGAACCAGAACCAACCTCATTGGGCAGCTTGTAACTACCCGTTTTACCCGACAAACCTGTACGCTTTAGGATTAACTTCAATGGCATGCTCTCATTAACAATAGCTTTACCATCTATGTTCTTAATCCTAGCAGCCAACCCCGTAGTTGAAGAAGACTTACTCTTATTCAAAAACCCAGATTCCATCACCCTCTAAACCCACGTACAATGAACTTCCAGCAGCAAAACCAAATGCACTTGAATTATTAAAAACCCTAAAACGGGTTACTTTCAACCAGTATATACGAAACTCAAAACGAGTTTAGATTATCAATAAGCTTCAAACACAAACCACTAAATCAGAAACACACTTAATACGAAACCCTAGAAGGATATCGTATAACTTCGAACCCTTTAACCAAGATAATGGTTAAAAAATGCGTACTGATTAAAAGAGATCGATCCTATATATAATAAAAGCAATAAACCGACTTAGGATCAATCAAATCCCTAAAGGCGGTTAAACCCTAATAAACGATTCAAAAGAAGGAGATCTGATGAGCCAACGATTAAGGGATGTTAGGGTTATGATCGCCAATAGAGAAACAAAAAAAAACGATTTTATGAAAACCCTAACAAACGAGTACACCAAAAAACCAGAAAACAAAGTGAATCAAGCAACGATTATAGTCAGGTTAATGAAGAACATGTATGCTAATCAATTAAACTAACAAATCACTGCAAAACACACAAGATTTTAGTGGATTAAGGTGAAAAACGATGAAGGACAGTTAGGGAAAAAAATCGCCAAAGAGAGAGGGACTTTTAGGGTTTAGTTAGATTTGGGAAGTTAGGGTTTTGACCCTAGGATAGTCCCATGTTTGTTCTGGTTCCTTCATTCGCCTGGATTGCTTTACCATTAGGATGTTATCATGGCGTGTATGTTGCATAAGGCCTGTTTTCGTGATGAATGACTTATCATGGCTGCTGTGGGAAAAAGAAATCATGGGTTGTAAGTTGATGGGTTGTGGCGTATTGGTGCTACATGATCATGAAGGTTTTGTTTGTGGTGTTCTTGGATACTACAAATAGAGGGATATGTTGAAGAATGCTTGGATGCTCATACGTGTATTCTTCATGGAAGTTAAAGTGGACCACAATAATGATATAGAAGGCTCAAGTACTTCTCTTGAGTAGTATTGTAATTTTTATGTTAGTGTCATTATTGGTATGTTCACTTTATTGTAAGTTATAGAAATGTTGTGTCATTCTTATATTCGAGTTTGTAAGTGTCCTAAGGGACTGAGTCGAGGGAAGTCACCCTAGTCCTTTGTACTTCAACGTTTTTTTGGATAATATATTTTACCGGGGTGAATGAACCCTTTTTTTTGGGTAAAAGGGATTTTTCACCCTGGCAAAATACATTATCCAAAAAAACGTTGAAGTACAAAGGACGAGGGTGATTTCCCTCGCCTCAGTCCCTTAGGACACTTACAGACTCGAATATAAGAAAGACACAACCTTCCTATAACTTACAATAAAGTGAAACACCAATAATGACAAAGTACATAACAATAACACTACTACTCAAGAGAAAGACTTGAGTCTTCTATATCACTATTGTGGTCCACTCTAACTTCCATGAAGAATACATGTATGACCATCCAAGCATTCTTCAACAAATCCTCTATTTGTAGTATCAATGACCACCACAAACAGAACCATCATCCTGTAACCTCCATGCCATGATCCCCTCTCAAAACAGCCAAGTAGCATCAATAACACCATGATAAGGGAACTATGCAACGAACCAAGGGTGATTAAACCCAAATAGTAGATCGAATGTGACCAAACAGCCACAAACAATCGATCCAAAGAGTTTTTGAATAAGAACTCAAACAAACTTAACTTCCAATCATAACTCAGCAACAAACCACACAATCCATAAGCTTCAAGTCTGAACATGCAAGTAATACATCCATACGAACCAAACTTGTGAAAGCAAACGGACTTGTACATGCATTAGGCTAAACCCAAACTTCCAAACAAAGATAACAAAAGTTTTTTGAATAAGAAACCAATAAAACTTAACTTCCAATTCTGAGCAGCATCAGCACTTACATTAGAGTATTTGAATAAGCAGCAGCACCCAATGCAACTAATCATCAAAACGAACCAATAATAAGGTTATCGATCCACGAATAATGGATTACAACCCTAACTTCCAGTAACGTAGATAGCCCATACAATACGACCAGCATACAAATCAGAACCATCATACGCATGGATTCATCGATCAATAGGGTTTTAAAAACCCTAACTTCGAGTAAAAACTCCAAATCGATCATTAGGAACCAGAATGTATAACACCCCAAAACATGACCCCATAGATGAATACCAGTCTTGGGACGAAACAAGGTTAAACAATCCTAACAACCATCACTAACGAGCAACTGCCCAAACCATGAACAATTGATGGTTAAACAGGTTTTTGAACAAGAGTACCCTAAAACTTGACTTACATCTCTCTCCCAACCCACTTACCTACGCTAACATCTGATGAAGAACTTGCAATCCACACTCAAGCCCTAAAAAAGGGTAACATGCAGCAATCACTCATCAAACCCGAATCCGGTTTACAATCAATAATAATAGAATCAAAACCCTAAGAATAGGATCTCGATTTGCATTCAAAACATTAGATCCAGACCGTAGTATTCACAAAAACCAATAAGGTTTTATTAAGCGGTTAAGGCTCCAAAGGAAACAGCAGATCGCACCAATTATATATGATCGATTTGATAAATCCAAGGAAATCAAACCGACATAGATATAAAATAAAACAGGATGACGATCACCCACCAGCAACGAATATATAGAGTCGATTTAGAAACAACCAAACCGACTTGAATGATAAACAATCGCCCAATAATAGAATAACGAAACCCTAATCAAAAATGAACCACCAATAAAGGCAATCGATTGAATATTAGGGTTTCGTGAAATCAAACACACACCAGCCGCCACCTCTAATATATTAAACACAATCACACATCGTATTGCATACCCAGAAAGGATAGAGAGGACGATTGTGATTGATTTATGGCCGGATTTGAGAAGGTGGTGGCGGCTGGATCCTAGAGAGAGAGAAAGATTTAGGGTTTCTAGCTCCCTCGGGTGAATGACCCCTTTTACCCAAGTGAGCAAGCGTTTAGGGACAACGGCTCCCATAAAGTAAGGTACAATTGCTCTCAACAAGTGAGCCTTTAGGGACAACGGCTCTTATATTGTTAGCGACAAATTGCCCTCATAAAGTTAGCCTTTAGGGACAATAGATCTCATCATGTAAGTGAAAATTGCTCTTATCAAAAGTGCAAGCATTAGAGACAACGACTATCATCATGTAAAGGGCAATTGCTCTCATCAAGTGAGCAAGCGTTTAGGGAAAACGACTCCCATAAAGTAAGGTACAATTGCTCTCAACAAGTGAGCTTTTAGGGACAACGACTCTCATCTTGTGAGGGACAAATTGCCCTCATAAAGTTAGCCTTTAGGGACAACGGATCTCATCATGTAAGTAACAAGTGCTCTTATCAAAGGTGCAAGCATTAGGGACAATGGCTATCATCAGGTAAAGAGCAATTGCTCTCAACAAGTGAGCAAGCGTTTAGGGACAACGGCTCCCATATTGTAAGGTACAATTGCTCTCAACATGTGAGCCTTTAGGGACAACGGCTCTTATCTTGTAAGGGACAAATTGCCCTCATAAAGTTAGCCTTTAGGGACAACGGATCTCATCATGTAAGTGACAAGTGCTCTTATCAAAGGTGCAAGCATTATAGACAATGGCTATCATCATGTAAAGGGCAATTGCTCTCATTAAGTGAGCAAGCGTTTAGGGACAACGGCTCCCATAAAGGAAGGTACAATTGCTCTCAACAAGTGAGCCTTTAGGGACAACGGCTCTTATATTGTTAGGAACAAACTGCCCTTATAAAGTTAGGCTTTAGGGAAAACGGATCTCATCATGTAAGTGAAAATTGGTTTTATCAAAGGTGCAAGCATTAGAGACAACGGCTATCATCATGTAAAGGGCAATTGCTCTCATCAAGTGAGCAAGCGTTTATGGACAACAACACCCATAAATTAAGGTACAATTGCTCTCAACAAGTGAGCCTTTAGGGACAACGGCTCTTAACTTGTAAGGGACAAATTGCCCTCATAAAGTTAGCCTTTAAGGACAACGGATCTCATCATGTAAGTGACAATTGCTCTTATCAAAGGTGCAGGCATTAGGGACAATGGCTATCATAAGGTAAAGAGCAATTGCTCTCATCAAGTAAGCAAGCGTTTAGGGACAACGGATCCCATAAAGTAAGGTACGATTGCTCTCAACATGTGAGCCTTTAGGGACAAGAGCTCTTATCTTGTAAGGGACAAATTGCCCTCTTAAAGTTAGCCTTTAGGGACAACGGATCTCATCATGTAAGTGACAAGTGCTCTTATCAAAGGTGCAAGCATTAGAGACAATGGCTATCATCATGTAAAGGGCAATTGCTCTCATCAAGTGAGCAAGCGTTTAGGGACAACGGCTCCCATAAAGTAATGTACAATTGCTCTCAACAAGTGAGCCTTTAGGGACAACGGCTCTTATATTGTTAGGAACAAACTGCCCTTATAAAGTTAGGCTTTAGGGAAAACGGATCTCATCATGTAAGTGAAAATTGGTTTTATCAAAGGTGCAAGCATTAGAGACAACGGCTATCATCATGTAAAGGGCAATTGCTCTCATCAAGTGAGCAAGCGTTTATGGATAACAATACCCATAAAGTAAGGTACAATTGCTCTCAACAAGTGAGCCTTTAGGGACAACTGCTCTTAACATGTAAGGGACAAATTGCCCTCATAAAGTTAGCCTTTAGGGACAACGGATCTCATCATGTAAGTGACAAGTGCTCTTATCAAAGATGCAAGCATTAGGGACAACGACTATCATCATGTAAAGGGCAATTGCTCTCATCAAGTGAGCAAGCGTTTAGGGACAACGACTCCCATAAAGTAAGGTACAATTGCTCTCAACAAGTGAGCCTTTAGGGACAACGGCCCTTATATTGTTAGGAACAAATTTCCCTCATAAAGTTAGTTGTCCCTTATATTGTTAGGAACAAATTTCCCTCATAAAGTTAGCCTTTAGGGACAACAGATCTCATCATGTAAGTAACAATTGCTCTTATCAAAGGTGCAAAGGTACAATTGCTCTCAACAAGTGACCCTTTAGGGACAACGGCTCCCATAAAGTAAGGTACAATTGCTCTCAACAAGTGAGCCTTTAGGGACAACGGCTCTTATATTGTTAGGGACAAATTGCCCTCATAAAGTTAGCCTTTAGGGACAACAGATCTCATCATGTAAGTGACAATTGCTCTTACAAAAGTGCAAGCATTAGAGACAACGACTATCATCATGTAAAGGGCAATTGCTCTCATCAAGTGAGCAAGCGTTTAGGGAAAACGACTCCCATAAAGTAAGGTACAATTGCTCTCAACAAGTGAGATTTTAGGGACAACGACTCTCATCTTGTAAGGGACAAATTGCCCTCATAAAGTTAGCCTTTAGGAACAACGGATCTCATCATGTAAGTGACAAGTAAGGGTGATCACGGTCCAATTAGGCAAGATTTGGCAAGTTTTTTCGGGTTTTTGGTCGGTCCGGACCAGACCGGACCGGACCGACTGGACCGAGGACCGAATTAGCCAAAAAGCTTAGACCGAGGACCGGACCGAATGTGGTCGGTCCGGTCCGGTCCGGTCCGGTCCGGTCGGTTTTGTCGGTCGGTCCGGTCCATCCGGGCCGTTTGCTCAGCCCTAGTGACAAGTGCTCTTATCAAAGGTGCAAGCATTAAGGACAATGGCTATCATCAGCTAAAGAGCAATTGCTCTCAACAAGTGAGCAAGCGTTTAGGGACAACGGCTCCCATAAAGTAAGGTACAATTGCTCTCAACAAGTGAGCCTTTAGGGACAACGGCTCTTATATTGTTAGGGACAAATTGCCCTCATAAAGTTACCCTTTAGGGACAACAGATCTCATCATGTAAATGACAATTGCTCTTACAAAAGTGCAAGCATTAGAGACAACGACTATCATCATGTAAAGGGCAATTGCTCTCATCAAGTGAGCAAGCGTTTAGGGAAAACGACTCCCATAAAGTAAGGTACAATTGCTCTCAACAAGTGAGCCTTTAGGGACAACGGCTCTTATCATGTAAGGGACAAATGGCCCTCATAAAGTTAGCCTTTAGGGACAACGGATCTCATCATGTAAGTGACAATTGCTCTTATCAAGTGTGCAAGCATTAGGGACAACGGCTATCATCATGTAAAGGGCAATTGCTCTCATCAAGTGAGCAAGCGTTTAGGGACAACGGCTCCCATAAAGTAAGGTACAATTGCTCTCAACAAGTGAGCCTTTAGGGACAACGGCTCTTATCATGTAAGGGACAAATTGCCCTCATAAAGTTAGCCTTTAGGGACAACGGATCTCATCATGTAAGTGACAATTGCTCTTATCAAGTGTGCAAGCATTAGGGACAACGACTATCATCATGTAAAGGGCAATTGCTCTCATCAAGTGAGCAAGCGTTTAGGGACAACGGCTCCCATAAAGTAAGGTACAATTGCTCTCAACAAGTGAGCCTTTAGGGACAACGGCTCTTATCATGTAAGGGACAAATTGCCCTCATAAAGTTAGCCTTTAGGGACAACGGATCTCATCATGTAAGTGACAATTGCTCTTATCAAGTGTGCAAGCATTAGGGACAACGGCTATCATCATGTAAAGGGCAATTGCTCTCATCAAGTGAGCAAGCGTTTAGGGACAACGGCTCCCATAAAGTAAGGTACAATTGCTCTCAACAAGTGAGCCTTTAGGGACAACGGCTCTTATCATGTAAGGGACAAATTGCCCTCATAAAGTTAGCCTTTAGGGACAACGGATCTCATCATGTAAGTGACAATTGCTCTTATCAAGTGTGCAAGCATTAGGGACAACGGCTATCATCATGTAAAGGGCAATTGCTCTCATCAAGTGAGCAAGCGTTTAGGGACAACGGCTCCCATAAAGTAAGGTACAATTGCTCTCAACAAGTGAGCCTTTAGGGACAACGGCTCTTATCATGTAAGGGACAAATTGCCCTCATAAAGTTAGCCTTTAGGGACAACGGATCTCATCATGTAAGTGACAATTGCTCTTATCAAGTGTGCAAGCATTAGGGACAACGGCTATCATCATGTAAAGGGCAATTGCTCTCATCAAGTGAGCAAGCGTTTAGGGACAACGGCTCCCATAAAGTAAGGTACAATTGCTCTCAACAAGTGAGCCTTTAGGGACAACGGCTCTTATCATGTAAGGGACAAATTGCCCTCATAAAGTTAGCCTTTAGGGACAACGGATCTCATCATGTAAGTGACAATTGCTCTTATCAAGTGTGCAAGCATTAGGGACAACGGCTATCATCATGTAAAGGGCAATTGCTCTCATCAAGTGAGCAAGCGTTTAGGGACAACGGCTCCCATAAAGTAAGGTACAATTGCTCTCAACAAGTGAGCCTTTAGGGACAACGGCTCTTATATTGTTAGGAACAAACTGCCCTTATAAAGTTAGGCTTTAGGGAAAACGGATCTCATCATGTAAGTGAAAATTGGTTTTATCAAAGGTGCAAGCATTAGAGACAACGGCTATCATCATGTAAAGGGCAATTGCTCTCATCAAGTGAGCAAGCGTTTATTGACAACGACACCCATAAAGTAAGGTACAATTGCTCTCAACAAGTGAGCCTTTAGGGACAACGGCTCTTAACTTGTAACGGACAAATTGCCCTCATAAAGTTAGCCTTTAGGGACAACGGATCTCATCATGTAAGTGACAAGTGCTCTTATCAAAGATGCAAGCATTAGGGACAACGACTATCATCATGTAAAGGGCAATTGCTCTCATCAAGTGAGCAAGCGTTTAGGGAGAACGACTCCCATAAAGTAAGGTACAATTGCTCTCAACAAGTGAGCCTTTAGGGACAACGGCTCTTATATTGTTAGGAACAAATTTCCCTCATAAAGTTAGTTGTCCCTTATATTGTTAGGAACAAATTGCCCTCGTAAAGTTAGCCTTTAGGGACAACAGATCTCATCATGTAAGTGACAATTGATTTTACAAAAGTGCAAGCATTAGAGACAACGACTATCATCATGTAAAGGGCAATTGCTCTCATCAAGTGAGCAAGCGTTTAGGGAAAACGACTCCCATAAAGTAAGGTACAATTGCTCTCAACAAGTGAGCTTTTAGGGACAACGACTCTCATCTTGTAAGGGACAAATTGCCCTCATAAAGTTAGCCTTTAGGGACAACGGATCTCATCATGTAAGTGACAAGTACTCTTATCAAAGGTGCAAGCATTAAGGACAATGGCTATCATCAGGTAAAGAGCAATTGCTCTCAACAAGTGAGCAAGCGTTTAGGGACAACGGCTCCCATATTGTAAGGTACAATTGCTCTCAACATGTGAGCCTTTAGGGACAACGACTCTCATCTTGTAAGGGACAAATTGCCCTTATAAAGTTAGCCTTTAGGGACAACGGATCTCATCATGTAAGTGACAAGTACTCTTATCAAAGGTGCAAGCATTATGGACAATGGCTATCATCAGGTAAAGAGCAATTGCTCTCAACAAGTGAGCAAGCGTTTAGGGACAACGGCTCCCATATTGTAAGGTACAATTGCTCTCAACATGTGAGCCTTTAGGGACAACGGCTCTTATCTTGTAAGGGACAAATTGCCCTCAAAAATTTAGCCTTTAGGGACAACGGATCTCATCATGTAAGTGACAAGTGCTCTTATCAAAGGTGCAAGCATTATGGACAATGGCTATCATCATGTAAAGGGCAATTGCTCTCATTAAGTGAGCAAGCGTTTAGGGACAACGGCTCCCATAAAGGAAGGTACAATTGCTCTCAACAAGTGAGCCTTTAGGGACAACGGCTCTTATATTGTTAGGAACAAACTGCCCTTATAAAGTTAGGCTTTAGGGAAAACGGATCTCATCTTTTTTTGGGTAAAGGGGAGTAATCCTGCACCCTGGTAAATATATATAACCAAATGAAACGTTTAAGTACAATGGATACGGGTGGAATCCCATATCTCAGCCCGTTACATAGGCGATAAAGCATACATAACAAGACACTACCTATTCTTACTAATAAGAAATAGACCACTACCACATAACCAAAACAAGACTATAAATAGATCAACTACTTCCTAACGCGACCTTGGAGCTTGAAATCTTCATAAAATGCACCCAATTGTCCTGGAAGATCGTAAAGTTGATCCATGAAGTCATCATACTCATAGTAATCTTCCTGATCACCTCCACCACCTAAAGATGAGAAAGTACCCATAGGCATATCAAATAAATTCGCAGACTCATCAAAAGTGTTAAGAACCTCATCCTCGCTATCCGAATCAACAATCTCACCAACCTTAGAAAAGGGGTTGGATCTTTTAGTAGCAGAAGTAGAGGGCTGAACTGAGGAGGTAGGCACAAATGTTCCAACCTCCTTTTCAAAAAGTACACTCACAGGCGGTTCAACCAAACTTGCGCTAATAGTAGAAACCTCACAAGGTTTCAAATTATCCATACCTTCCTCCAACGCTACAGTAACGGGGCTGTTTGAAATTTCTTTAATAATATGCAAATCAGAACCATCTTCAACATCCCCCACGTTAGAGGGGTTATCGGCAAGATCAAGCACCTTATCCGCTTCCCACATTTTCTCCATATTACTCCTAAGTTCACCAAGGTTGATATCATCTTTAAAATATCCAAACTCATTAACATCATTATTCACCAAATGAGTACTAGATTGTTCATTAGAAGTCTCCTCATTAGTGCCCTCAATTGTGACCTTAGGATCAGAATGCAGCGTATCAATATCCTTAGGCTTATCACACGCCAAGTTCACCACATCCTTATTATTAGGAGTAGAATTATCCTTCGGTATGGAAGTACTAGTCTGGTCATGAGTACTAGGCTTAGAAACAGGTCTATAAATGAATTTAGGCTTACCCGAGACTTTAACCTTGTTACCACCCTTTGAATTACGCATATTAGATCCAAGACCAGTATCCACACTCGTTCTCCGATTAGCCTCCTTCATCAGCTTACGGCATTCCTTATCCACATGATCAAAAAGTTTGCACATAGAACAACGGGGAGGTTTATACTCAAATTCAATATCAATTTTAACCATTCGATGCTCCTTTGTCTTTGGAATAGGGACTGCCACCACAAGTGACTCCACAAAATCATTATCCGCTGAAATCTCAACTAACACTCTTGCATATGAGTTCATTCCCCACGACTTAAGACACATATTACTCGTGTGTTCATCAAACATAATAGTGCGTCCCAATTTAGCCGTGATCATTTTGAGCCCAACCAGCGAATAAGCCACCACCGGCACATTATATAATCTAACCCACACCGGGACCTTCTTTATGTCCTCCTTAATCAAATCAGAATTAGGGTTCCAAACATGAAGCATTAATGGGACTGACCTAATTCGCCAAGGGCCATGATTAAGGACATCCTCCATACCCTCCCTACTTGAGAACTTAAACATAAAGAATTGTTGATGTATCATGACATGCATTAACCCGTATTTCTTCCAAACATTCCGCACAAAGTTTTGGACTACTGGAAACGCGGGTCTTTGTCCAACAAAATAACCATACAGTGAATTATCAAATCTGCTACTAATCCCTTCCACTTCTTCCTGCGGAATAACCACATCAGCCAAGGATAAATCAACTTTACCCATAACTTTTGAACCCACAGCAGCTCCATGGATATTACATTCATTACTCGTGGCATCAACAGCATCATGGTTACTTTGATTAACTTCTGAGGCAGTTTGTGAACACCCTACCTCAAATTGATCCTTTGTTTGCTCATTAACAACAGCAGCACCTTCATCACACTCTTTATCCATAGCATCCGTACCCTCAATAGTAGGAGAAGAAGATGTTGCATTGTTCTTTACACTACGAAACGGCTTCATAGGTTTACCATCTTTTCCTAATATTTTACCATTAATACTTTTAACCCTTTTAGCCAAATCACTCAACACCGAATTACAATCAGTACTCATGGATACCCTCTTCGAGTTGTTGAGAAAACCTTTTTCCATCTCTCCTAACCCTCAACAGATCATAACCCAAAACCACACCAAACGAAAAACAACCAGCTTCAATGTCTCTTCAAACAAACCCTACTTAAAGGTTAAATCAATAAGTGATATTGGAACGATAAAGAACACAAGAGACTTCACCAAAGAAGTTGCACGCTGCCAATAGCACCCTTACAATAGTAACGAATACAGCAGCAGCAAGGTAATCACAAACGATTAAAGGATATAACAATAAAGCTCAAGCCCCAAATCGACTTAATATAGACAGTTGATAAAGTCGGTTTAATGGATAAAAACACCCAAGTCGGTTTAATACCCTAACCACGATTTAACAAGAAATCGATTGGGATATTGAAGGATAAATAAAAACGATCCAAGAGAATCGTTTATGGTTTAAAGAACAAGGCAACCGACTAAAAAAAGATCCCTAAAGAAAAATGATTAACAAGTAGCGATTAGGTTTTTTAGGGATAACTTAACTAGCGATTTTCTACCCCCAAACAAAGTACACCAAAAAGCCAGCAATCAATATGAACTAAGCAATAATAATGATTAGAAATCAAATCGTTGAAAAGAACATACGAATTAGAGGTTTTAGGTGCAAAACGATTAGGGAATGGAGGGGGAAGAAAAATCGCCAGGGATTAGGGAATGGAGGGGGAAAACGGATCTCATCATGTAAGTGAAAATTGGTTTTATCAAAGGTGCAAGCATTAGAGACAACGGCTATCATCATGTAAAGGGCAATTGCTCTCATCAAGTGAGCAAGCGTTTATGGACAACAACACCCATAAAGTAAGGTACAATTGCTCCCAACAAGTGAGCCTTTAGGGACGACGGCTCTTAACTTGTAAGGGACAAATTGCCCTCATAAATTTAGCCTTTAGGGACAACGGATCTCATCATGTAAGTGACAATTGCTCTTATCAAAGGTGCAAGCATTAGGGACAATGGCTATCATAAGGTAAAGAGCAATTGCTCTCATCAAGTAAGCAAGCGTTTAGGGACAACGGATCCCATAAAGTAAGGTACAATTGCTCTCAACATGTGAGCCTTTAGGGACAAGGGCTCTTATCTTGTAAGGGACAAATTGCCCTCATAAAGTTAGCCTTTAGGGACAACGGATCTCATCATGTAAGTGACAAGTGCTCTTATCAAAGATGCAAGCATTAGGGACAACGACTATCATCATGTAAAGGGCAATTGCTCTCATCAAATGAGCAAGCGTTTAGGGACAACGAATCCCATAAAGTAAGATACAATTGCTCTCAACAAGTGAGCCTTTAGGGACAACGGGTCTTATATTGTTAGGAACAAATTTCCCTCATAAAGTTAGTTGTCCCTTATATTGTTAGGAACAAATTTCCCTCATAAAGTTAGCCTTTAGGGACAACAGATCTCATCATGTAAGTAACAATTGCTCTTATCAAAGGTGCAAAGGTACAATTGCTCTCAACAAGTGACCCTTTAGGGACAACGGCTCCCATAAAGTAAGGTACAATTGCTCTCATCAAGTGAGCCTTTAGGGACAACGGCTCTTATATTGTTAGGGACAAATTGCCCTCATAAAGTTAGCCTTTAGGGACAACAGATCTCATCATGTTAGTGACAATTGCTCTTACAAAAGTGCAAGCATTAGAGACAACGACTATCATCATGTAAAGGGCAATTGCTCAAATCAAGTGAGCAAGCGTTTAGGGAAAACGACTCCCATAAAGTAAGGTACAATTGCTCTCAACAAGTGAGCTTTTAGGGACAACGACTCTCATCTTGTAAGGGACAAATTGCCCTCATAAAGTTAGCCTTTAGGGACAACGGATCTCATCATGTAAGTGACAAGTGCTCTTATCAAAGATGCAAGCATTAAGGACAATGGCTATCATCAGGTAAAGAGCAATTGCTCTCAACAAGCGAGCAAGCG
This sequence comes from Artemisia annua, assembly GCA_014162995.1. NCBI lineage: Eukaryota > Viridiplantae > Streptophyta > Magnoliopsida > Asterales > Asteraceae > Artemisia > Artemisia annua. The sequence continues at coordinate 116,283 of LBNU01001746.1, read as the reverse complement.
TTTAGGGACAACGGCTCCCATATTGTAAGGTACAATTGCTCTCAACAAGTGAGCCTTTAGGGACAACGGCTCTTATCTTGAAAGGGACAAATTGCCCTCATAAAGTTAGCCTTTAGGGACAACGGATCTCATCATGTAAGTGACAAGTGCTCTTATCAAAGGTGCAATCATTATGGACAATGGCTATCATCATGTAAAGGTCAATTGCTCTCATTAAGTGAGCAAGCGTTTAGGGACAACGGCTCCCATAAAGTAAGGTACAATTGCTCTCAACAAGTGAGCCTTTAGGGACAACGGCTCTTATATTGTTAGGAACAAATTGCCCTCATAAAGTTAGGCTTTAGGGAAAACGGATCTCATTATGTAAGTGAAAATTGCTTTTATCAAAGGTGCAAGCATTAGAGACAACGGCTATCATCATGTAAAGGGAAATTGCTCTCATCAAGTGAGCAAGCGTTTATGGACAACAACACCCATAAAGTAAGGTACAATTGCTCTCAACAAATGAGCATTTAGGGACAACGGCTCTTAACTTGTAAGGGACAAACTGCCCTCATAAAGTTAGCCTTTAGGGACAACGGATCTCATCATGTAAGTGACAATTGCTCTTATCAAAAGTGCAAGCATTAGAGACAACGACTATCATCATGTAAAGGGCAATTGCTCTCATCAAGTGAGCAAGCGTTTAGGGAAAACGACTCCCATAAAGTAAAGTACAATTGCTCTCAACAAGTGAGCTTTTAGGGACAACGACTCTCATCTTGTAAGGGACAAATTGCCCTCATAAAGTTAGCCTTTAGGGACAACGGATCTCATCAAGTAAGTAACAAGTGCTCTTATCAAAGGTGCAAGCATTAGGGACAATGGCTATCATCAGGTAAAGAGCAATTGCTCTCAACAAATGAGCAAGCGTTTATGGACAACGGGTCCCATATTGTAAGGTACAATTGCTCTCAACATGTGAGCCTTTAGGGACAACGGCTCTTATCTTGTAAGGGACAAATTGCCCTCATAAAGTTAGCCTTTAGGGACAACGGATCTCATCATGTAAGTGACAAGTACTCTTATCAAAGGTGCAAGCATTATGGACAATGGCTATCATCATGTAAAGGGCAATTGCTCTCATTAAGTGAGCAAGCGTTTAGGGACAACGGCTCCCATAAAGGAAGGTACAATTGCTCTCAACAAGTGAGCCTTTAGGGACAACGGCTCTTATATTGTTAGGAACAAACTGCCCTTATAAAGTTAGGCTTTAGGGAAAACNTCATCATGTAAGTGACAAGTACTCTTATCAAAGGTGCAAGCATTATGGACAATGGCTATCATCATGTAAAGGGCAATTGCTCTCATTAAGTGAGCAAGCGTTTAGGGACAACGGCTCCCATAAAGGAAGGTACAATTGCTCTCAACAAGTGAGCCTTTAGGGACAACGGCTCTTATATTGTTAGGAACAAACTGCCCTTATAAAGTTAGGCTTTAGGGAAAACGGATCTCATCATGTAGGTGAAAATTGGTTTTATCAAAGGTGCAAGCATTAGAGACAACGGCTATCATCATGTAAAGGGCAATTGCTCTCATCAAGTGAGCAAGCGTTTATTGACAACAACACCCATAAAGTAAGGTACAATTGCTCTCAACAAGTGAGCCTTTAGGGACAACGGCTCTTAACTTGTAAGGGACAAATTGCCCTCATAAAGTTAGCCTTTAGGGACAACGGATCTCATCATGTAAGTGACAAGTGCTCTTATCAAAGATGCAAGCATTAGGGACAAAGACTTTTTTTTTTTGGGTAAAAGGGTTAATTCACCCCGGCAAAATTCATTACACCAAAAAACATTGAAGTACAACGGATGAGAGTGACGTCCCTCATCTCAGTCCCATAGGACACTTACAGACTCTTATATAAGAATGACAAACCATTCTTATAACTTACCAAAACAAACCAAAAAAAACGTTGAAGTACAATGGATATGGGTGATGTCCCATATCTAAGCCCGTTATATAGGCAAAATTGCATACATAACAAGACACGACCATTTCTTAAAACTAAGAAATAAACACTACCACTTAGGTAAAACAAGACTGAAGAAGATCAACTACTTCCTGACTCGTCCTTGGAGCTTGAAATCTTCATAAAATGCACCCAACCTTCCTGGAAGATCGTATAATTGATCAGTAAAGTCATCATAATCATGGTAATCTTCCTGATCACCTCCACCACCAGACGATGAGAAATTACCAAAAGGCATATCAAACAAATT
>LBNU01001746.1:100915-112444 GCA_014162995.1 Artemisia annua | reverse complement strand
TTTAGGGACAACGGATCTCATCATGTAAGTGACAAGTGCTCTTATCAAAGGTGCAAGCATTAAGGACAATGGCTATCATCAGGTAAAGAGCAATTGCTCTCAACAAGTGAGCAAGCGTTTAGGGACAACGGCTCCCATATTGTAAGGTACAATTGCTCTCAACAAGTGAACCTTTAGGGACAACGGCTCTTATCTTGTAAGGGACAAATTGCCCTCATAAAGTTAGCCTTTAGGGACAACGGATCTCATCATATAAGTTACAAGTGCTCTTATCAAAGGTGCAAGCATTAGAGACAACGGCTATCATCATGTAAAGGGAAATTGCTCTCATCAAGTGAGCAAGCGTTTATGGACAACAACACCCATAAAGTAAGGTACAATTGCTCTCAACAAGGGAGCCTTTAGGGACAACGGCTCTTAACTTGTAAGGGACAAACTGCCCTCATAAAGTTAGCCTTTAGGGACAACGGATCTCATCATGTAAGTGACAATTGCTCTTATCAAAGGTGCAAGCATTAGGGACAACGGCTATCATAAGGTAAAGAGCAATTGCTCTCATCAAGTAAGCAAGCGTTTAGGGACAACGGATCCCATAAAGTAAGGTACTATTGCTCTCAACAAGTGAGCCTTTAGGGACAACAACTCTTATCTTGTAAAGGACAAATTGCCCTCATAAAGTTAGCCTTTAGGGACAACGGATCTCATCGTGTAAGGGACAAGTGCTCTTATCAAAGATGCAAGCATTAGGGACAATGACTATCATCATGTAAAGGGCAATTTCTCTCATCAAGTGAGCAAGCGTTTAGGGACAACGACTCCCATAAAGTAAGGTACAATTGCTCTCAACAAGTGAGCCTTTAGGGACAACGGCTCTTATATTGTTAGGAACAAATTTCCCTCATAAAGTTAACCTTTAGGTACAACAGATCTCATCATGTAACTAACAATTGCTCTTATCAAAAGTGCAAAGGTACAATTGCTCTCAACAAGTGACCCTTTAAGGACAACGGCTCCTATAAAGTAAGGTACAATTGTTCTCAACATGTGAACCTTTAGGGACAACGGCTCTTATATTGTTAGGGACAAATTGCCCTCATAAAGTTAGCCTTTAGGGACAAGAGATCTCGTCAGTAAGTGACAATTGCTCTTATCAAAATTGCAAGCATTAGAGACAAAGACTATCATCATGTAAAGGGCAATTGCTCTCATCAACTGGGCAAGCGTTTAGGGAAAACGACTCCCATAAAGTAAGGTACAATTGCTCTCAACAAGTGAGCTTTTAGGGACAACGACTCTTATCTTGTAAGGGACAAATTGCCCTCATAAAGCTACCCTTTAGGGACAACGGATCTCATCATGTAAGTGACAAGTGCTCTTATCAAAGGTGCAAGCATTAGGGATAATGGCTATCATCAGGTAAAGAGCAATTGCTCTCAACAAGTGAGCAAGCGTTTAGGGACAACGGCTCTCATATTGTAAGGTACAATTGCTCTCAACAAGTGAGCCTTTAGGGACAACGGCTCTTAACTTGTAAGAGACAAATTGCCCTCATAAAGTTAGCCTTTAGGGACAACGGATCTCATCATGTAAGTGACAAGTGCTCTTATCAAAGATGCAAGCATTAGGGACAACGACTATCATCATGTAAAGGGCAATTGCTCTCATCAAGTGAGCAAGCGTTTAGGGACAACGACTCCCATAAAGTAAGGTACAATTGCTCTCAACAAGTGAGCCTTTAGGGACAACGGCTCTTATATTGTTAGGAACAAATTGCCCTCATTAAGTTAGCCTTTAGGGACAAGAGATCTCATCATGTAAGTAACAATTGCTCTTATCAAAGGTGCAAAGGTACAATTGCTCTCAACAAGTGACCCTTTAGGGACAACGGCTCTTATCTTATAAAGGACAAATTGCTCTCATAAAGTTAGTTTTTAGGGACAATGGCTCTTATATTGTTAGGGACAAATTGCCCTCATAAAGTTAGCCTTTAGGGACAACAGATCTCATCATGTAAGTGACAATTGCTCTTATCAAAAGTGCAAGCATTAGAGACAACGACTATCATCATGTAAAGGGCAATTGCTCTCATCAAGTGAGCAAGCGTTTAGGGAAAATGACTCACATAAAGTAAGGTACAATTGCTCTCAACAAGTGAGCTTTTAGGGACAACGACTCTCATCTTGTAAGGGACAAATTGCCCTCATAAAGTTAGCCTTTAGGGACAACGGATCTCATCATGTAAGTGACAAGTGCTCTTATCAAAGGTGCAAGCATTAAGGACAAAACACAATACAACCAGATCCATGAAAAAAAAACCCTCTCCTACTATGGGCGATTTTCCCTTCCAAAACCCTAATCTTCATTCTTTCGATCTCTAATCTTCTATCTTGTTCTCAATCCTTATAACGATCATGTTGTTGACGGTTAACTGAGTTTAATTCAGTCTCTAACATTATTTTTATTTGGATCCAGGCTTGGTTTGATTAGGGTAACGATTTACTGTGGGTTTTTTTGGTTATCGCTAGTTAGGGTTCTTTGGCTGCATTAATTAATCCTTGTACTTTGAATGTCGGTTAGTATATGAACTTAATTCTGCCATAATGAGTGTCGGTTAGGGGATGGGTATTTAATGATGTTTAAGGTTTCTTGCATGTATTAATTGCTGGTCGAGTTATTAGGGTTTCGATTTCTTAGTTTTTATTATTGCTGATCGCTATTCGTTGGTTTTAGGGTTTTTTCCATTCGTCTTTTGTTACTGTCTCGTTTTTTCTTTGCTGCTACTAGTTCTTTACGTTGTTTTGGTTATGGAGAAGGATAATACAACTAAACAAGGTTCATTCAATCAAGAGAGTAGTTTGCTTGCTAATGCTCCTATCCTTAGATCTATCCTCAAAAAGGCTGTTCGTAATGTTCCTAGTAAGGATAAGAATACTTCAATGTCGAGTGTTAGTACTAATGTGTCTGGGGTTAATGTTTCTAGTAATGTTCCTAGTAATGTTCCTAGTGATAATGTTTCTGGTCTTAATGATAAGGATACATGTGATAAGGTGTTACATTCTGTTGGGCAACTAAGTGATGTTGAAGAGGTTCCATTGGTGGGTGGTATTGCTGCTAAGGTTATAAACTTAGATGGTAAGATTCTTGGGCGTGATGATGTGGTGGTAAAACAAAATCGAATGGTTCACTTCGCTGATCAAGTGGAAGTGTTAAATACGGAACAACATAGTGATGAAGTGGCTGGTAATGTAGTGTCTAGTGGAGTTGGTAAAGCTGCTCAAGGCACTCCAACGCAAGCTCAAGGTCTTCATTCTAATACTACTCAAGCTGCTACAACGCTTATGGGATCCAATGTGTCACATGGTTCTAATGCAAGTCAGCAAGCTCGGTCTACAACTCCAAAACAAACGTCGCAAGCTGCTGCTGGTAATGTTATCAAGGATACGAATGGTGTAAGTGCTATTGGTAGTGATATGGATCATGGTTNACAACGGCTATCATCATGCAAAGGGCAATTACTCTCAACAAGTGAGCAAGCGTTTAGGGACAATGGCTCCCATAAAGTAAGGTACAATTGCTCTCTACATTTGTGCCTTTAGGGACAACAACTCTTATCATATAAGGGACAAATTGCGCTCATAAAGTTAGCCTTTAGAGACAACGGATCTCATCATCTAAGTGAAAATTGCTCTTATCAAGTGTGCAAGCATTAGGGACAACGGCTATAATCATGTAAAGGGCAATTGCTCTCATCAAGTGAGCAAGCATTTAGGGACAACGGCTTCTACAAATAAGGTACAATTGCTCTCAACAAGTGAGCCCTTAGGGACAACGGCTCTTATCATGGAAGGAAAAAAAATGCCCTCATAAAGTTAGCCTTTAGGGACAACAGATCTCATCATGTAAGTGAAAATTCCTCTTATCAAGTGTGCAAGCACTAGGGACAACGGCTATCATCATTTAAAGGGAAATTGCTCTCATCAAGTAAGCAAGTGTTTAGGGACAACGGCTCCCATATAGTAAAGTACAATTGCTCTCAACAAGTATGCCTTTAGGGATATCGGATCTCATCATGTAAGTGACAATTGCTCTTATCAAGTGTGCAAGCATTAGGGACAATCTCACCATAAGATAAACCCTAATAAGTTCTCTCCCCTAGGGGCGATTTCTGGCCGCCACTTTCAACACTTTTCCGGCCAAAATCAACCTCCTAAACCGTATCTCTACCTTTGGTAGGCAATCGGATTAGTAGGTTGTGGATTCAAGAAAGTGGTGTGCTGTTTTTATCGATTTTATATATATCCTTAAATTGTCCTTTTTGATGGCCAACTTATGAACCCTAAATCGTTTTCTTTAAATCTGCTCTTTCAAAAGTGTTTTTCTTCCTACGATCTGTTATGTCATTGATTGCATTCATGTTTAATCATTACATGATTATGTTTGTGGAATCGAAAACAATTTTTTTAGGGTTTTTTGAAGTAATCGATTTTTAGGGTTTTATCTTTTCGTTTTCGTAATCTGCTCGAATACTACTTTCCTTTAATTTATTGGGTCGGTTCTTATTAATCCTATATATCTTACGATTGTAGGACTTTTAAAATCGATCTAATCTTCTATCTTATTCGATTAGTGGGTTTTTTGGTGATGCTGGAATATCCTTTGATGCGTAATCAGAACCCTTTTAGAGTTTTGGTATTATTGATTGGCAGATAATCGTCCCTTATCCTTATTGTTGGTCGGTGTATACTGATCATAAATCATAGGGTCGATTGGTGATCTGGAGTGTGATTAACGCCTATAGAACCTTTTTTAGGTTATGTAACACCCCGCCTTATAGACCACAATATTGTCCGCTTTGTTCAGATGGTTATCAAGTGTACCATAGTTTTCGAACTTAAACATTTGGCTACTCCAGTAGTGATGGCTATTGGTAAAGAGACATCAAATCCATTATTTTCTATGATTCACCTCTCACAGGAGTTAATTCACCTGGAAGTGATGAGAATAGTATGTAACGAATATGTTTTGATGTTCTTTTGGTCATTTGTTGCTGCAAAGATTTGGTGCTTTTCAAGATGGTGCAATTTATGGACTTCGGATTCTTGGTTTTCGAGATGGTGCTTTTCAAGAGGGCGTTTTTCAAGATGGTTCTTTGTTATTGCTGGTTGGAAGATGGATAGCCATGGGATTCATGATTCTTCTTGGTTTTATTCCTAGTTAGTTGATTCTAATCTCTAGCTAGATTTGTTGTGCTATTGGCCTGTCTTTAGCACAACCGATTTGTGTGTAGTGGTTGTTCAAGCTTAGCTTGAGGTTAATGTGGTACTTCCGCCACATTCCATTGTACTTAAAACGTTTTGTGTGATTAATATATTTTACCAGGGTGAAACCCTTTTACCCAAAAAAAATTGTACCTTACTTTATGGGAGCCGTTGTCTCTAAACGCATGCTCATTTGATTAGAGCAATTGCCCATTATATGATGATAGCCGTTGTCCCTAATGCTTGCACCTTTGATAAGAGCAATTGTCACTTATTTGATGAGATCCGTTGTCCCTAAAGGCTAACTTTATGAGGGCAATTTTTCCCTTACATGATAAGAGCCGTTGTCCCTAAAGGCTCACTTGTTGAGAGCAATTGTACCTTACTTTATGGGAGCCGTTGTTCCTAAACGCTTGCTCACATGATGAGAGCAATTGCCCTTTACACGGTGATAACCGTTGTCGCTAATGCATGCACACATGATAAGAGCAATTGTCACTTACATGATGAGATCCGCTGTCCCTAAAGACTAACTTTATGAGGGCAATTTGTCCTTTACATGATAAGAGCCGTTGTCCCTAAAGGCTCACCTGTTGAGAGCAATTGTACCTTACTTTATGGGAGCCGTTGTCCCTAAACGCTTGCTCACATTATGAGAGCAATTGCCCTTTACACGGTGATAGCCGTTGTCGCTAATGCTTGCACACTTGATAAGAGAAATTGTCACTTACATGATGAGATCCGCTGTCCCTAAAGACTCACTTTATGAGGGCAATTTGTCCTTTACATGATAAGAGCCGTTGTCCCTAAAGGCTCACTCTTTGAGAGCAATTGTACCTTACTTTATGGGAGCCGTTGTCCCTAAACGCTTGCTCACTTGATGAGAGCAATTGCCCTTTACATGATGATAGCCGTTGTCCCTAATGCTTGCACCTTTGATAAGAGCAATTGCCACTTACATGATGAGATCCGTTGTCCCTAAAGGCTAACTGTATGAGGGCAATTTGTCCCTTACATGATAAGAGCCATTGTCCCTAAAGGCTCACTTGTTGACAGCAATTGTACCTTACTTTATGGGAGCCGTTGTCTCTAAACGCTTGCTCACTTGATTAGAGCAATTGCCCTTTACATGATGATAGCCGGTGTCCCTAATGCTTGCACCTTTGAAAAGAGCAATTGTCACTTACATGATGACATCCGTTGTCCCTAAAGACTAACTTTACGAGGTTAATTTGTCCCTTACATGATAAGAGTCATTGTCCCTAAAGGCTCACTTGTTTAGAGCAATTGTACCTTACTTGATGGGAGTCGTTGTCCCTAAACGCTTGCTTACTTGATGAGGGCAATTGCCCTTTACATGACGATAGCCGTTGTCCCTAATGCTTGCACACTTGATAAGAGCAATTTTCACTTACATGATGAGATCTTTTTTGGGTAAAAGGGTTAATTCACACTGGCAAAATATATTACACCAAAAACGTTGAGGTACAATAGGGTGAGGGTGATATCCCTCACCCCAGTCCGTTGAGACACTTACAGACTCGAATATAAGAATGACATCCCATTCTTATAACCAACATGCACAACATGTGCAACTAACAATAAAATAAACCTACCAATAATGACAAAGTACTTAAAAATAACAATACTACTCAAGCAAAAACTTGAGCCTTCTATATCATTCTGGTGGTCCACTTTAACTTCCATGAAGAATCCATGTTTAACCAAGCATTCTTCAACATAACATAGGGATTTTNTTGCACCTTTGATAAGAGCAATTGTCACTTATATGATGAGATCCGTTGTCCCTAAAGGCTAACTTTATGAGGGCAATTTGTCCCTTACATGATAAGAGCCGTTGTCCCTAAAGGCTCACCTGTTGAGAGCAATTGTACCTTACTTTATGGGAGCCGTTGTCCCTAAACGCTTGCTCACATGATTTGAGCAATTGCCCTTTACACGGTGATAGTCGTTGTCGCTAATGCTTGCACACTTGATAAGAGCAATTGTCACTTACATGATGAGATCCGCTGTCCCTAATGACTAACTTTATGTGGGCAATTCGTCCTTTACATGATAAGAGCCGTTGTCCCTAAAGGCTCACCTGTTGAGAGCAATTGTACCTTACTTTATGGGAGCCGTTGTCCCTAAACGCTTGCTCACATGATGAGAGCAATTGCCCTTTACATAATGATAGCCGTTGTCCCTAATGCTTGCACCTTTGATAAGAGCAATTGTGACTTATATGATGAGATCCGTTGTCCCTAAAGGCTAACTTTATGAGGGCAATTTGTCCCTTACATGATAAGAGCCGTTGTCCCTAAAGGCTCACATGTTGAGAGCAATTGTACCTTACTTTATGGGAGTTGTTGTCCCTAAACGCTTGCTCACTTGATGAGGGCAATTGCCCTTTACATGACGATAGCCGTTGTCCCTAATGCTTGCACACTTGATAAGAGCAATTTTCACTTACATGATGAGATCCGCTGTCCCTAAAGGCTAACTTTATGAGGCCAATTTGTCCCTTATATGATAAGAGCCGTTGTCCCTAAAGGCTCACCTGTTGAGAGCAATTGTACCTAACTTTATGGGAGCCGTTGTCCCTAAATGCTTGCTTACTTGATGAGAGCAATTGCCGTTTACATGATGATAGCCTTTTTTCCTAATGCTTGCACCTTTGATAAGAGCAATTGTCACTTACATGATGCGATCCGTTGTCCCTAAAGACTAACTTTATGAGGGCAATTTTTCCCATACATGATAAGAGCCGTTGTCCCTGAAGGCTCACCTGTTGAGAGCAATTGTACCTTACTTTATGGGAGCCGTTGTCTCTAAACGCTTGCTCACATGATGAGAGCAATTGCCTTTTACACGGTGATAGCCGTTGTCGCTAATGCTTGCACACTTGATAAGAGCAATTGTCACTTACATGATGAGATCCGCTGTCCCTAAAGACTAAATTTATGAGGGAAATTTGTCCTTTACATGATAAGAGCCGTTGTCCCTAAAGGCTCACCTGTTGAGAGCAATTGTACCGTACTTTATGGGAGCCGTTGTCCCTAAACGCTTGCTCACATAATGAGAGCAATTGCCCTTTACACGGTGATAGCCGTTGTCGCTAATGCTTGCACACTTGATAAGAGCAATTGTCACTTACATGATGAGATCCGTGTCCCTAAAGACTAACTTTATGAGGGCAATTTGTCCCTTACATTATAAGAGCCGTTGTCCCTAAAGGCTCACTTGTTGAGAGCAATTGTACCTTACTTTATGGGAGCCGTTGTCCCTAAACGCTTGCTCACTTGATGAGAGCAATTGCCCTTTACATGATGATAGCCGTTGTCCCTAATGCTTGCACACTTGATAAGAGCAATTGTCACTTACATGATGAGATCCGCTGTCCCTAAAGACTAACTTTATGAGGGCAATTTGTCCTTTACATGATAAGAGCCGTTGTCCCTAAAGGCTCACCTGTTGAGAGCAACTGTACCTTACTTTATGGGAGCCGTTGTCCCTAAACGCTTGCTCACATGATGAGAGCAATTGTCCTTTACATGATGATAGCCGTTGTCCCTAATGCTTGCACCTTTGATAAGAGCAATTGTCACTTATATGATGAGATCCGTTTTCCCTAAAGGCTAACTGTATGAGGGCAATTTTTCCCTTACATGATAAGAGCCGTTGTCCCTAAAGGCTCACTTGTTGAGAGCAATTGTACCTTACTTTATGGGAGCCGTTGTCTCTAAACGCTTGCTCACTTGATTAGAGCAATTGCCCTTTACATGATGATAGCCGATGTCCCTAATGCTTGCACCTTTGAAAAGAGCAATTGTCACTTACATGATGACATCCGTTGTCCCTAAATACTAACTTTATGAGGTTAATTTGTCCCTTACATGATAAGAGCCATTGTCCATAAAGGCTCACTTGTTTAGAGCAATTGTACCTTACTTGATGGGAGTCGTTGTCCCTAAACGCTTGCTTACTTGATGAGGGCAATTTCCCTTTACATGACGATAGCCGTTGTCCATAATGCTTGCACACTTGATAAGAGCAATTTTCACTTACATGATGAGATCCGCTGTCCCTAAAGGCTAACTATATGAGGCCAATTTGTCCCTTACATGATAAGAGCCGTTGTCCCTAAAGGCTCACTTGTTTAGAGCAATTGTACCTTACTTTATGGGAGCCGTTGTCCCTAAACGCTTGCTTACTTGATGAGGGCAATTGCCCTTTACATGACGATAGCCGTTGTCCATAATGCTTGCACACTTGATAAGAGCAATTTTCACTTACATGATGAGATCCGCTGTCCCTAAAGGCTAACTATATGAGGCCAATTTGTCCCTTACATGATAAGAGCCGTTGACACTAAAGGCTCACTTGTTGAGAGCAATTGTACCTTACTTTATGGGAGCCATTGTCTCTAAACGCTTGCTCACTTAATTAGAGCAATTGCCCTTTACATGATGATAGCCGTTGTCCCTAATGCTTGCACCTTTGATAAGAGCAATTGTCACTTATATGATGAGATCCATTGTCCCTACAGGCTAACTTTATGAGGGCAATTTGTCCCTTATATGATAAGAGCCATTGTCCCTAAAGGCTCACCTGTTGAGAGCAATTGTACCTAACTTTATGGGAGCCGTTGTCCCTAAATGCTTGCTCACTTGATGAGAGCAATTGCCCTTTACATGATGATAGCCTTTTTCCCTAATGCTTGCACCTTTGATAAGAGCAATTGTCACTTACATGATGCGATCCGTTGTCCCTAAAGACTAACTTTATGAGGGCAATTTTTCCCTTACATGATAAGAGTCGTTGTCCCTAAAGGCTCACCTGTTGAGAGCAATTGTACCTTACTTTATGGGAGCCGTTGTCCCTAAACGCTTGCTCACATGATGAGAGCAATTGCCCTTTACACGGTGATAGCCGTTGTCGCTAATGCTTGCACACTTGATAAGAGCAATTGTCACTTACATGATGAGATCCGCTGTCCCTAAAGACTAACTTTATGAGGGCAATTTGTCCTTTACATGATAAGAGCCGTTGTCCCTAAAGGCTCACCTGTTGAGAGCAATTGTACCTTACTTTATGGGAGCCGTTGTCCCTAAACGCTTGCTCACATGATGAGAGCAATTGTCCTTTACATGGTGATAGCCGTTGTCGCTAATGCTTGCACACTTGATAAGAGCAATTGTCACTTACATGATGAGATCCGCTGTCCCTAAAGACTAACTTTATGAGGGCAATTTGTCCTTTACATGATAAGAGCCGTTGTCCCTAAAGGCTCACCTGTTGAGAGCAATTGTACCTTACTTTATGGGAGCCGTTGTCCCTAAACGCTTGCTCACATGATGAGAGCTATTGTCCTTTACATAATGATAGCCGTTGTCCCTAATGCTTGCACCTTTGATAAGAGCAATTGTCACTTATATGATGAGATCCGTTTTCCCTAAAGGCTAACTGTATTAGGGCAATTTGTCCCTTACATGATAAGAGCCGTTGTCCCTAAAGGCTCACTTGTTGAGAGCAATTGTACCTTACTTTATGGGAGCCGTTGTCTCTAAACGCTTGCTCACTTGATTAGAGCAATTGTCCTTTACATGATGATAGCCGGTGTCCCTAATGCTTGCACCTTTGAAAAGAGCAATTGTCACTTACATGATGACATCCGTTGTCCCTAAAGACTAACTTTATGAGGTTAATTTGTCCCTTACATGATAAGAGCCATTGTCCCTAAAGGCTCACTTGTTTAGAGCAATTGTACCTTACTTGATGGGAGTCGTTGTCCCTAAACGCTTGCTTACTTGATGAGGGCAATTTCCCTTTACATAACGATAGCCGTTGTCCATAATGCTTGCACACTTGAAAAGACCAATTTTCACTTACATGATGAGATCCGCTGTCCCTAAAGGCTAACTATATGAGGCCAATTTGTCCCTTACATGATAAGAGCCGTTGTCACTAAAGGCTCACTTGTTGAGAGCAATTGTACCTTACTTGATGGGAGCCGTTGTCTCTAAACGCTTGCTCACTTAATTAGAGCAATTGCCCTTTACATGATGATAGCCGTTGTCCCTAATGCTTGCACCTTTGATAAGAGCAATTGTCACTTATATGATGAGATCCGTTGTCCCTAAAGGCTAACTTTATGAGGGCAATTTGTCCCTTATATGATAAGAGCCATTGTCCCTAAAGGCTCACCTGTTGAGAGCAATTGTACCTAACTTTATGGGAGCCGTTGTCCCTAAATGCTTGCTCACTTGAT